>ML807612.1:99851-113443 GCA_009831015.1 Picea engelmannii
TGAGTTGGTGCTCAATTGTAAATGATGTACAGATCAGAAAAAGACTGCCTATCATTTCGAAGAAGAAGAGGTTTTCTCCCTTTATGGGTTTCCTCGTGAAAATGTGTCTCTGAGTGTATTTTATGTGTGACTGATGATCTTTACTCTTACTGTCCATATTCTATATGATTGGTTGATGACACATGAAGAAATCTTAATAATAAATTAAAAGGCATAAAATTGTTTAAGCTTATGAACAACTGATTCACCCCCCCCCTCTCAGTTGTTCTAGTATTTTCAACATGTTTTCCCATCAATTTGTTTGAAAAACAATTGATGTTGGAAGCTAATGTCATTAAGCTTCTCAATAAAATTTTCTTTTTGATGCGATCCCTGAATCAATCTTCGCATGTCAACAATTTATTCTTATATATGAAAAACATGCTCTAGAATGTATGTTTTTCTTAATACATTCAATAAATGATGGTAGGATTCCAACAATTTTCTTCTTCAATGTTACTGAAAAATGACTGAACATTTGATCAATATGATCATGAGTGTCCCCAACAAGAAGGAAACCAACTTTCACCTGTTGAAAGATTCCCATTTCAACAAGCATGCTTAGATATCCAAATACAATTTGATTTTTATTTTCACGAGTAGTGTTGTCCAACTGTAGATAGAGAAGTTGAGGAATATTTCCAGACCAGTGTGTGAGCACATGATGAGTTATGGTGATGGTCATATTTTCATCATTATGAATATTTGGAGCTGTGAATTAAACCCTTGGACACATTTTTCCATTGAAAACCATACAACCAACCAAGTGAAACTGAATGAAATTCTCTTCCTGTAAATTTTTGGGTGCACAGACAAAATGTGGTAGAAGTGTTTTCTTCTGGTCCAAGCCATCAATTATCATACCTAAATATTTGTTTGGAGCATCATAACACTTATTCTGATGTTTGTACAACTTTTTCCTTTCACTTGATTGTTGATTCCAATGTTCTTGAAATGATTCGACTATGGAATCTGCACATGACATAAAATGAAAATATTGATCATATGTTTTCATAGTTGATAACTATTCAATTTAAAAAAAAAAATAGTAAATACAAACTTCTTTCTTCCCCTTCAGATTTATCTCTTATTGATTTAAGAGTAGCCGATGCAGGAGAATCCTTTCCACCTAAGCAGGCGCCATCATTCCATCTCATCAAAGAGCATTCAAGGAGGGGAGAGGCGCCAACCCTCTCATTTTCCCCTTAAATTTTAAAATTTAATGTAATTTAAAAGAAAATTAAATGTTGTAAGGCTGGAAGAGCTGAGTTGATGCCTTTGTACAAGAATTAGTTGAAGTCGCCTTTAATGGCCAACAATAGGTTGATCTATATCTAATTCAGACTACATGGTCATTCAATGTAATCTGCCTCAGGAGATAGGCGTTGTAAATGGTGATTAGACACCACTAGTGTAGTTGGAGGGAAAGCTCGATGAGCCTCTCTTGTATAAAGCATTGTAACATATTCCCAGTAGAGGCTGTTGAATACTGGATTGTAAATCATTGTAATCCAAAGAGAGAGCTGAGACTCAGTTGCAGTCTGAGATCACACATTGTAATTAACATTCTGGTATTAATACAAAAGAATAGATTTCACTGTTTATCAATTCTTGTGTGGTGAATGTTTATGAATATTATATGTGTGTTATGAATATATGTTGTAGATGCATGTGTTAGGTTTCATCTGCAGGATAAATATAGAATTCACTATCTGTTTGCGAGTTCGTTGAGTTGCTCTCGTTTCTTTAGGATGTGCAAGGAGTGCACAACAGGTATTGGAAACTCTGTAGCCAACGAAAGGAGTGTGCATCTAAACTCTTACGATTCATAGAAGAACGTGCCAGGAGGGCACACCATAGAAATCACAACTCAAGAGGAGCCTCAAGTTTATTGAACACCTTGGAGGAGAGATTGTGCAGAGGAGGCACAAAGAGAGACAAATTTGTTGAATACTCTGAGATCTCTACCAGGTGGGAATTGAGAAGGTGCAAGCATGCATAGGTGAACTCTGTTTCGAGTTCAGAGAGAAGAGAATTGCCAAGGAGAAGAAACCCACAAGGTTACTGAACACTATGGTAAATAGATATGAGAGATACTTCAGAGTTGCTAAACACTCCAAAGGAAAGGGCTCAGCAAGGAGTTGTTTGAGCAGGTGCAAAGAGTTCACAGGACCAACACATTCTGAAGTGTTGGAAGTGGTTGAAGGAACCAAAGTTGATGAACACTCTGGGGAAAGGAGCTCTACAAGTGTGCATTGAGTGGATGCAGGAGTGCATCTGTGAACCTGAAGGATTTCAGGAAACAAGAGGAATACATGTGCAAGGAGTGCACCAAGACAACACTTAGAAAAAGTGTTGAAAGTCTGAAGCCATCTGAAGGCTCAGTCGAGCGCAAGGAGTGCACAAGAACTCTAATTCGAGTTATGGGAGAAAGGTTTCCAAGAGGGCACACCATAAGGTTAAGACCAGGAGGACGAGCACTAAGTTCCAGGAGGGCGCATAAATCCTTTGAAGAGGAGTAGAAGGCTGAGACCTTTTGGAAGACTGATTGATTTCTAATCTCGGGAAAGGATAGTGCAAGTGTGCACAATGAATTTGCATGGAAAGCAGGCTCCAAGGACCTTTACAGGTTCAAATTGGAAAGACAGTGCAAGTTTGGACGTAGAACGCAAGTGTCCTCCAGGGTGAGGTCAAATTCCATTGACCAAAATATAAGAAGAGATAGCACAATTTGTGTGCTAGAGACAGACTCACTTCAAGTCCAAAAGCTCAGGAGGGAAAGAACAAGTCGATACCCAATAGTCGGGCTCATAGGAGAAATATTAAAGGCCACAGCCTTTGACAATTACAAATTTTCCCAAATTCAGGAGAACAAAGAATCTCAAGTGGAGAAGTTGTAGTAGCCTTCAGATCAATTGCAAGGAGAAGATCTGGACCGTTGAATTCTACGTCTAGACACCCTAAAGGATCATGCAGAGGAGGATACAGATCCTAGTTTTCGGATCTAAGCATGAAGGACCAACAACCGTTTGATCCAAGTAAGTGCACAAAATTTAACTTATTTATTTTGAAGTGCATAGGAGAGCGGGATAGTCGAAGTCTCAGAGTCCCAAGGTGGCTCGGGACTGTCCATTGTTGAGAGAGACAGGTGGCGGAAGATCTAAAACTCCAGAGAAAAGTCACTCTGGGAGTTAACAATGGAGGAGTGTGTAAAACTCTCGAGGCTGCAAAGAAGCGGAGTAGGTCTCAGTCATTCATTATTCGGGGACACATGGCAGGAGATCCAACATCTAAGAGGAGCAGGTGAAGAACTCCCAAATTCATTAGGAGCTGAAGAAGATCTAGGTTGTTGATCTTGTAGGGACATGTGTCACCAGATCCCGCACTCCGGAGTGGAAGTACTCCGAAATAATTGAGGAGTGGAATTGGATGGCATGAAAACTCCCAAAGTCCAGAGCGTAAGAGTCCATTCAATCTGTGCGTTGTGATTGGATGGGTGTCAATAGATTGTGAACTTCAAAGACTTAGCATTCTGGAGGTCTTGTGGAAAGTGCATTCGAATTCGGTCGAAGCCCAAATTTCTGACAAGGTCACAACAATTGGATGCCTGAGGAGTGAGAATCATCGATCACACCATTCGTATGTGTGGTTCGAGGTTCAGAGGAATAGGCAAAAAGAGAGGTGAAAATGCTTGGGGCCTAGAGCTCTGAAGCTCCCTTTGAGTAGGCACCTGGTCATAGCCCGTAGTCACATGCAGTTGCCACCAGAGAAAAGGGGATAAAGCCCGATATTTTAGATAGAAGGCATGGGAAGCTAGAGAAAGCACCCAAGGGGTTCGGGTCAGCACATATATGAACTAAGAGGAGAAAAAAGGGCCCGAAATCGTCGAGTACCAACAAATTTTTCCCATAGTTTGGCTTGGGGTCTCTTGAGAGACTCTACAGGTGTTCACAGATCCTCGTTCGCTATTTTGAGCATGAGGAATAAATTAGAGGCCTATGTATAAGGTTGTGTGGTTCCAGGAGGGGCTGAAGAGCCGATTCAACTCATAAATTTGAAGATCCTTGACCGAGAGGTCACAAAACCCCTAGGAGGGAAGGGGCGTCGCATCAAGTGGTATCAGAGCCACATAATTGATTTATGTAGGCAGGAAAGAAGGAAGTAGTCTAATAACATCTTGTGGTATCAGATACATCAAGTAGTATCAAAAGATGAAGTTCGGCTTTAGACAACAGGTGAAGGAAGACAAAGTGTGATTCTCTATAAAG
This sequence comes from Picea engelmannii, assembly GCA_009831015.1. Lineage (NCBI taxonomy): Eukaryota > Viridiplantae > Streptophyta > Pinopsida > Pinales > Pinaceae > Picea > Picea engelmannii. The sequence continues at coordinate 104,159 of ML807612.1, forward strand.
ATTGTTTCAAGGTGTGCAATAGATGGTAGACAACTAGGTGGACTGATCTAGAAGAACTAGTCGTGTTCTTGAAGGCAGAAAGATGGATACTGAGGGCCATGAGCGTGGTCAAAGAGGAGATCTCCAAAAAAAAATCAAGGCAGAGATGGATAAATATCTCGAAGAGATCAAAGAAGAAATGGACAGGCTAACGTTGAGAATGTAGCGGGAGGCACAAGTATGTTGGAGGTATGAATGGCCTTTGAAGCAGAAAAAAAAAATGGCATGTTCAGAAGTTGTTGGCCAAAAGGAAGCAACATGTGTTTAGAAGGTGGCTGAGGGAATATGGAACCCTCAGTGACACAGAAGAGGAGAAGGTTTTCATTTATGAGCTAGAAGTTGGAAAGAGCCTCAGTGATGAGGAGGAGAGGAGATCAAGCAGAGATCTCATGAAATGTTAGGAGGGAAGTGATGAAATTTCAGGTTTCCAGGTGGGCAATGAGGTGAGATCAGTTGATCTCATAGAATTCCAGGAGGGCAGAGAAGAAATCCCAGATTTCCAGGTGGGCAAGGGAGAAGAGATGAGATTAGAGGTGAGTTCAGATCATCTAGGAGTGTTGATGGAGGAGGATCAAAAATGCATTCTGATCATTGGGGGAATTGAGATATTCCTTCCACATAGCCATGTTGAGGTCAGAGCATATGTTGTAGATGGAGTAGAAGAAGGACAACCAACCGTGACTGTCATGGAGGAGGAAAAGGAGCAGATATTGAATTCTACCGCAACAGGAGAAGAGGAGCACACAGTTGAGTCGCTCACTCAGTGGGAGATGGATTTGAAGTTGCTGGAGGATTGGTTGGACAATCCAGAACTAGAATATGGATTATAGGAGACATTCATGCCATATGGAGTAGGACACCAGCCTAAGGAATAACTGGAAGAAGCTGGAGTGGAACTAATGTAAGAGGAACTGGAAGAAGACAATCTGTCAAAGGGGACAACTGAGTAGCGACTTAGTGTGGAGACTGCAGAGTTGGAGTCTGCAGCAGAGTGGAAAGACAATGCCATGGGAGATGAAGGTAGCATGGGAGATCAAGTTGATCTACCCTTTGATCAACATAAGGAGATGCAACATAGTAGACATCATTAAAGGAGGAGCCATCCAACAGAGTAGCTAGAAAAGGTGATTGAGGAGGTAAGGGAGATGATGTTGAGGCCAAAACAAGAATATATGAGTAGGATGAAGTTGAACAGAGGAGAACCTGCAATAGAAGAAGGGAAGAATCAACAACAACAAAGGAAAGGAACATGAGGACAACTCCAGGGAGAATTTTGGGATCTAGGGGGATTTCAACAGTGGAGCAGAGGGAGCCATGAGCAGGAGCTCATGATTTTCCTAGAAGTGGCGTATGATGGAGGAGAATACTTTCCACTTAATAATGTGCTATCATTCTAGCTCATCAAAGCCCATTCAAGAAGGGGAGAGGCGCTATCCCTCTCATTTTTCTCTGAAATTTTAAAATTTAATGTAATTTAAAAGAAAATTAAATGTTGTAAGGTTGGAAGAGCCGATTTGATGCCTTTGTACATGCAGTAGTTGAAGTTTCCTTTAATGGATGAAAGTAGGTTGATCTAGATCCGATTCAAACTAGATGGTCATTCAATGTAATCTGCCTCAGTAGATAGGCGGTCTAAATGGTGATTAGACACCACTAGTGTAGTTCGAGGGAAAGCTCGATGAGCCTCTCTTATATAAAGCATTGTAATGTATGCCTAGTAGAGGTTGTTGAATATCGGATTGTAAATAATTGTAATCCAAGGAGAGAGCCAAGACTCAATTGCAGTATGAGCTCACACATTGTAATTATCATTCTGGTATTAATACAAAAGAACATATTTCATTTTTTTTATCAATTCCTGTGTGGTGAATTTTTATGAATGTTATCTGTGTGTTATGAATATATGTTGTAGATGAGTGTGTTAGGTTTCATCTGTAGGGTAAAGATAGAATTCACTATCTATTTGTGAGTTCTTTGAGTTGTTTTGGGTTCTTTAGGCTGTGCAAGGAGTGCACAAAAAGGTATTGGAAACTCTATAGGCAACACAACGAGTGCATGTCTGAACTCTTACGATTTAGAGAAGAACGTGCCATGAGGTCACACCAGAGAAATCACAACTCAAGAGGAGCCTCAAGGTTACTGAACACCTTGGAGGAGAGATTGTGCAGAGGGGGAACATAGAGAGACAAAGTGGTTGAATACTCTGAGAGATCTGCTAGGTGGGCATTGAGCATGTGCATAGGTGAACTCTGTTTTGAGTTCAGAGAGAAGAGAAGTTTCAAGGAGAATAGACCCACATGAGTTACTGAACACTTTGGTAAATAGACAGGAGAGATAATTCAAAGTTGTTGAATACTCTGAAGGAAAGGGCTCAACAAGGAGTGCTTTGAGCAGGTGCAAAGAGTGCATAGGACCAACACATTATAAAGTGTTGGGAGAGGTTGAAGGAACCAGAGTTATTGAACACTCTGGGAAAGGAGATCTACAAGTCTGCATTGAGTGGATGCAGAAGTGAATTAGTGACCCCGAAGGATTTCAGGAAACAGGAGGAAGACATGTGCAAGGAGTGCACCAGGCCAACACTTAGACAAAGTGTTGAAAGTTTGAAGCCATCTGAAGGGTCAGTCGAATGCAAGGAGTGCAAGATAAATCTAATTTGAATTATGGGAGAAAGGTTTTCAAGAGGGAACACCATAAGGTTAAGAACAAGAGGGCGAGCGTTAAGTGCTAGGAGGGCGCATAAATCATTTGAAGAGGAGAAGAATGCCAAGACCTTTTGTAAGACCGAGAAATTTCTAAGATCGCGAGAGGATAGTGAAAGTGTGCACAGTGACTCTGCATGCCAAGCAGATGCCAAGAACCTTTACAAGTTCAAATTGGAAAGACAGTGCAAGTTTGCACATAGAATGCAAGTGTGTGCTAGGGCGAGGTCAAATTCCATTGACCAAAATCTCATAAGAGATAGTGCAAGGTGTGCACCAAAGATGGACTTGCTTCAAGTCCAAAATCTCAGGAGGGAAAGCACAAGTCAAGACCCAACAGTCGGGCTCGCAGGAGAAATATCAAAGGCCGCAACCTTTGACACTTACAAATTTTCCCAAATTCGGGAGAACAAAGAAGCTCAAGTGAAGAAGTTGTAGCAGCCGTCAGATCAGCTGGAAGGAGAATATCTAGACTATTTAATTCTATGTCCAGACACTCAAAAAGAGTGTGCATAGGAGGATACAAATCCTAGTTGTCGGATCTAAGCACGAAGGACCAATAACCGTTGGATCTAGGTAAGTGCATAGAATTTAACTTCTTTCTTTTAAACTGCATAGGAGAGCAGGATAGCCGAAGTCTCGGAGTCCCAGGGTGGATCGGGTCGTCCATCATTGAGAGAGATAGGTGGCAGAAGATCTGAAACTCCAGAGAAAAGTCACCGCGGGAGTTAGCAGTTGAGTAGTGTGTAAAAATTTTGAGGCTCCGAAGAAGTGGAGTAGATCTCAACCGTCCATTAGTCGAGGACACGTGGCGGGATATCCAACATCTGAGAGGAGCGGGTGCAGAGTTGAGTGAAGAACTCCCAAATTTGTTAGGAGCCGAAGTAGATCTTGGTCATTGATCCTGTAGGGACAAGTGTCACCAAATCCTGCACTCCAGAGTGGAAGTACTCCAGAAGAATTGAGGAGTGGAATTGGGTGGCTTGAAAACTCTTGAATATTGGAGCGTCGGATTCCATTCAGGCCACTCATCGTGATTGGACGGGTATCAATAGATTGTGAACTTCGAAGACTTAGCATTCCGGAGGTCTTGTGGAAGTGCATGTGAATTTGACCGAAGCCTGAATTGCCGACAAGATCGTAGTCGTCGGATGCCCAAGGAGTCAAAATCATCGATCACGCTAGTCGTATGCATGGTTTGGGGTTCAAAGGAATAAGCGACAAGAGAGGTGAAAATGATTGGTCCCTAGAGCTATGAAGCACCCTTTGAGTAGACGCCTGGTCATAGCCTGCGGTCACATGCAGTGGTTGCCAGAGAAAAGGGGATAAAGCCTGAGATTTGAGATAGAAGGAACGTGAAGCTATAGAAAGCACCCGAGGGGTTCAGGTCAACACAGATCTTCACTAGGAGGAGAAAAAAGGGCCTGAAATCATCGGGTGCTAGCAGATTTTGCCCATAGTTTGGCTCGGCCCGGGGTCTCTTGAGAGACTCTGCAGGTGTTCAAAATCCCTCGTTCTCTATTTTGAGCACGAGGAAGAAATTAGAGGCCTGACGATAAGGTTTCGTGGTTCCAACAGGGGCCGAAGAGCCGATTCGGCTCAAAAATTTGAAGATCCTTGATTGGGAGGTCGCAAAATCCCTAGGAGGGAAGGGGGGGTTGCATAAGTAGCACGTATACTACAAATCCCCATCCTTGACTTATTATGAATACGAACATTGTTGAATTGTTTCTTCCATATTCTTGTAAAATATAAACATGTAATAAAATTACCATTTCCTTCAACACCTTTAGCATATCCTTTGTACAAGTTGTAGATTTCCCTCCATGAGAAATTATCTGGAATATGTATTGTGTCTCTATCTGGCATACAATCTCAATGTTTGGAAAATAAATTATGCATCCATAACAATGTAGTGTTTGTCAATGTACAACTTTCTCGTCCATGATGTACCTTTGAATAAAATGAAGGATCTTTTTCCAACCTTGTCTGGATTCTTGATATACAAAGATTACCGATTGAGTGAATTTTTTTGAAAGTCTTTCGACAAAGTAAAATATTCCCAATGCGATAATCATATCCTGTATTGGTGGATAACATGCACCCCATAAAATTTGAATTTTGCATGCTCTTGTTCATTGACAAATATGTCTTCCTTTTATTCAAGGCATACATGTAGTCCATGCTTTTCAAACAATTCTTTTGACAACATTCACTTCAAATCAATTCACTTATGGAAATTGATTTAGTGAGAAATTATTTCCTAGACCTTGTATAACTAGAATGATTTGGATTGATATAAAAAGGTCTAGCCCCGGTCCTAAACAAAATGTTTCTTTGCAATGTCTCCATTATTTCATCATCCTAACTAGAAGGATTTTCCTTATCACCAGAAGGAATATCAAGGAAAACATTGTCAGGAGACTGAACTAGAGAATGTCGATCACCTTGATTTGTTGCAGCTAAATGATTGAGAACATGATCTTCATTCCTAGGTCCATCATCTTCATTGATAATCAAATTCACGAGAGGAATATCAAAATCACTAGAAACATGATTACCATCCTCACCAATGTCATTGTATATTCCATGAAAATATTCACTTGAAGGAAAATCATCATCACCCATAAGACTATCAATGTCATAAAGATTCTCACTTGGAGAAAATTTTCCATAATCATCATAGGTACCTTGAAAATCCTCATTTGGAGGAAAATAATCATCAACATTGTTTCCACCATTGACATAATCATCTTCACTTCTTTCAAAATCCCCACTTGAGTGGAACTTTTTACCATGCTTCTTAGTTCCTTGAAAATCTTTATCAGTATCTTGAAAATCCTCACTTGGAGGAAAATCAACATCATCAACATTGTTTCCTTTTAATTTATTACTCGGGAAAGAGTGTCCACCAATGGTGTAATCATCTTCACTACTTTGAAAATCCCCACTTGAGGGATATTCTTCATCATCCTCATTATTGGCTTGAAAATCCTCACTTGGAGGAAAATCTTCATTATCCTCATCGAGACCTTGAAAATCCTCACTTGGAGGAAAATCATCATCACCAACATTGCTTCCTTTAAATTCCTCATTCGGGAAAGACTGTCCAGCATTGCCATAATCGTCATCATTACTTTTAAAATCCCCACTTGCGGGGGATTCTTCATCATTGTAATTCATGCCTTGGAAATCCTTACTTGGAGGAAAATATTCATCAGTATCTTCAAAATCCTCACTTGGAGGAAACTCATCATCACCAACATTGTTGTCTTTAAATTCCTCACTCGGGAAGGAGTGTCCACCATTGTCATAATCATCTTCATTGCTTTTAAAATTTCCACTTGAGGGAAATTCTTCATCATATTCATTGGTGCCTTGGAAATCTTCATCGGTACCTTGAAACTCCTCACTTGGAGGAAATTTTCCATCCCAATCATTTAAACATTGATCATAGTCTCCACTTCGACCTACATTTTGATTATTTTTGTAACATCCTTCTCTATTGAGCACATTTTATCGACTTATTCTTTGAGGAAACTTGCATGCAAGTGATCCAGTTATGGTAGAGGGTGATTTTGTTTCGATTATGGATTATACATGATCATGATGATATGGTGTGACTTATTGTTTTCGATATATGTATCGAAAGATTTTATTGACGAGTTTATCTGAGTGTGGAGGAGACGTGACAAATTATGGATGTCGATGACATTAATGGACCTCCTTGGACTCCAGATTGAGTCATTGAGTGGATTGTATTTTGTTTGAGTATTCCATTTTACGCATATGTGACATATAATTGATTTATTATGATTATGTATATGGATCAATGACAATGTTTTTTCAATGGATGCAGGCTTACGATGCTTGCTAATCTGAATCACATAAGGAGTAATGGGGCCATGTATAGAAACTAGATATTGAGGGAGAGGTGTGGCAATGTCACTGTCACGGCCTACTAGAACTCCCGCCATGGCTCGAATGGTAGGTTAACAATTACCTAGTTCGATAGGTCCACAATGTCATGAGGGAGGACTGAGACAATCACTCACAAATGTTTCTAAGGGGCGCGCAATAAGGCAAATTCTTTATTCCTTAGAATCCCTTAGTCTCTCACAAGGCCAACTGAGTTGAGTGTTGAATCCAAGGGTTGGACGAACTACCAAAACCAGTCAAAAGAGAGTGGCACCCTTGGAGCACAGAGGTGCGTCTTGAAGGGCATGTCATGTAATTAAAAACTTGAGTCAATAAATCTAGGTGGCCTAGAAAACATTGAATTGATTAGACTTTGTCGAATTAAAATAATTAATTAAAAAGGGATTTTATTAATTGTAAATCCAATTAAAAGTCAAAACCTAATTGAAATACTAAGCCTAAGTCTATGTTTAGTTAGGGGACTAAATTAAATTAATAAAAATGAGAAAGATCTAAAGATTTGATATTATGCACATGTGTGCATGAAAATATTAAAATGAAATTTAAAAAAATAAGAAATAAATAAAGAATGAGAGAATAGGTGTACACATAGGAGGGTATCTAAACTCTAGCTACCACTAGTCTAACTTGAAGAAGACTCATAATCCAATTTTAACTAAGATCTAGTTAGGAGACACTCAATAAATGAAAATTGGGGAATAAAGGGACAACTAAGAGAGAAAATAGGAACACATTGGGGAATGTGAGGGAAATTGATTTTTTAATTAAAATAAAATTAGTAATTACTTGTGAAACTTGGGGAGAGTGTGACAAGTGTGTGGGTGAATAATCCTAATTTATTTAATTAAAAAGTTAATTAATTGTGCAAGTGGACATGTGTCAGTGGGGAGTTTTCTATAAAACAAATGGTGTAGATGGGTAAAGGATCACACGTGTTATTGGTAAAGTTATGATGCCAAAATCATTTTGGGACTGTGTTTTACTTTTAAGAGTTGGGAGACCAAGTTTGAGGATAGAGTGGTAGCTCTTCCTTGCGAGGCAAACTTGGAGCTATAGCATTTCTGGTTTTTTGCTTGGCCCCTTTGCAGATCGGGGGGCAAAGGGGGAAGAAGAGTACCCTTAGCGTTGGATGGGACATACCAATGAAGTCTTTGAGATTAGCAAGCGAGAAAAAAGAAGGAACGCTAGTTGTTGAGGAACATATTCAATTTCATCTTCGTCGGTTACGATATTCTTATTCTGAGATTGAAATTTTATTAATATTTAATTTGTGCAATAGAGTTTTTATAAATTCGCCATTATCTGTGATTGTAATTTTAACAATCGAATTGGAAAGTTCCTTGATGGTTGTGAAATCTAGAAATGGTTAATCATCGCTAGTAGATGTTTAAATTTATACCGAATACAAATTTTATTGGTTGCTTCCATTGGTATACATTTCAAATTTTAAATTAAGTTATCAGTTTTTTGATTGCAATTGAATGCATTCTATATGTTGGAAATATGTAGTGGGGTTGTCTATCTGTTACCAATATTGTACTTATGCTCTTGTGTTTTTTATTAAACCTTATGTATTATTCTCTTACTCAACTTTGCACTTAATATTACTTGAAAGATTGATTGAGAAAAGTAGTAATTATACTGCACTAGGAAGAATTGGTGTTTAAGTATGGTTGATGAATCTAGTCTTGAATTCCAGCTTATGATTGGATTAATGGGATTTAGATACCTCCTTGTTCCTCATAACAATCACCAGTCCAGAGACCTTAAATGGTCAAAATCAATCAGATGAATCATGTGCTTGAGAATTGTTTATGTGTCTTAGAGGTCCTAACCATGCATGATAGGTTGGACAGGTAGCTTCTTTATTTTATCTTTATGAGATATGGTTGATTGAATAATATTGATGTTGCTTTCAGTTGATTGTATAGTTAATAATATATGTCGTGACGCATGTCACTTAGCGTAATGTTTTTTTACAAAAAAGAAATTACCTCTTTTGTACTCACTATTTGTTGTCGCAATGGAGGGATCGTTACATATGGTATCATAGCAGATTCAACCCTGTGAATTTGGACTGTTACACCTTCCATTGTGTTAAACAAATGATTAAAACTGCATCGCTAATTAAAATTTTGAAAATTATCCATGCAGGTAATCATGGTTAGAGGACATCGTGGAGGTAGACAACATGGTGTTGGAGGAAGAGGTGTGATGCCTCCAATATCATCCATGCTAGAGGGGTATAACCACCAAGGAGAAGAACAAATCACTGAGTAGGAACATGTTGTTGTGGTAGAGGTGGTAGTTATGATGAGATCATTCTAGAGGATGTAAGAAGTATTGATTAACCAACTGGATCGAGATGAGGGTAGAGTGTCTATACCCTATGATGGTTCACAATGTGCTCTAGATGGTAGTGTTAGCACACACAAAGGCATGGTTGGAGAACATGACGATGTGCTTCACATTTCGTGACTACACCTCCAACATGAAAGTTTGCATGGTGGTCTTTCAGCTGAAGGGGAGTGCTCTTCTATGGTGGAAGATGCTCCTACCTCAACTAAACATGGTCATTGAAGATGTGTCATTGGATTTGTTCGAG
>ML807612.1:132930-151881 GCA_009831015.1 Picea engelmannii
TGTAAATGATGTACAGATCAGAAAAAGACTGCCTATCATTTCGAAGAAGAAGAGGTTTTCTCCCTTTATGGGTTTCCTCGTGAAAATGTGTCTCTGAGTGTATTTTATGTGTGACTGATGATCTTTACTCTTACTGTCCATATTCTATATGATTGGTTGATGACACATGAAGAAATCTTAATAATAAATTAAAAGGCATAAAATTGTTTAAGCTTATGAACAACTGATTCACCCCCCCCCTCTCAGTTGTTCTAGTATTTTCAACATGTTTTCCCATCAATTTGTTTGAAAAACAATTGATGTTGGAAGCTAATGTCATTAAGCTTCTCAATAAAATTTTCTTTTTGATGCGATCCCTGAATCAATCTTCGCATGTCAACAATTTATTCTTATATATGAAAAACATGCTCTAGAATGTATGTTTTTCTTAATACATTCAATAAATGATGGTAGGATTCCAACAATTTTCTTCTTCAATGTTACTGAAAAATGACTGAACATTTGATCAATATGATCATGAGTGTCCCCAACAAGAAGGAAACCAACTTTCACCTGTTGAAAGATTCCCATTTCAACAAGCATGCTTAGATATCCAAATACAATTTGATTTTTATTTTCACGAGTAGTGTTGTCCAACTGTAGATAGAGAAGTTGAGGAATATTTCCAGACCAGTGTGTGAGCACATGATGAGTTATGGTGATGGTCATATTTTCATCATTATGAATATTTGGAGCTGTGAATTAAACCCTTGGACACATTTTTCCATTGAAAACCATACAACCAACCAAGTGAAACTGAATGAAATTCTCTTCCTGTAAATTTTTGGGTGCACAGACAAAATGTGGTAGAAGTGTTTTCTTCTGGTCCAAGCCATCAATTATCATACCTAAATATTTGTTTGGAGCATCATAACACTTATTCTGATGTTTGTACAACTTTTTCCTTTCACTTGATTGTTGATTCCAATGTTCTTGAAATGATTCGACTATGGAATCTGCACATGACATAAAATGAAAATATTGATCATATGTTTTCATAGTTGATAACTATTCAATTTAAAAAAAAAAATAGTAAATACAAACTTCTTTCTTCCCCTTCAGATTTATCTCTTATTGATTTAAGAGTAGCCGATGCAGGAGAATCCTTTCCACCTAAGCAGGCGCCATCATTCCATCTCATCAAAGAGCATTCAAGGAGGGGAGAGGCGCCAACCCTCTCATTTTCCCCTTAAATTTTAAAATTTAATGTAATTTAAAAGAAAATTAAATGTTGTAAGGCTGGAAGAGCTGAGTTGATGCCTTTGTACAAGAATTAGTTGAAGTCGCCTTTAATGGCCAACAATAGGTTGATCTATATCTAATTCAGACTACATGGTCATTCAATGTAATCTGCCTCAGGAGATAGGCGTTGTAAATGGTGATTAGACACCACTAGTGTAGTTGGAGGGAAAGCTCGATGAGCCTCTCTTGTATAAAGCATTGTAACATATTCCCAGTAGAGGCTGTTGAATACTGGATTGTAAATCATTGTAATCCAAAGAGAGAGCTGAGACTCAGTTGCAGTCTGAGATCACACATTGTAATTAACATTCTGGTATTAATACAAAAGAATAGATTTCACTGTTTATCAATTCTTGTGTGGTGAATGTTTATGAATATTATATGTGTGTTATGAATATATGTTGTAGATGCATGTGTTAGGTTTCATCTGCAGGATAAATATAGAATTCACTATCTGTTTGCGAGTTCGTTGAGTTGCTCTCGTTTCTTTAGGATGTGCAAGGAGTGCACAACAGGTATTGGAAACTCTGTAGCCAACGAAAGGAGTGTGCATCTAAACTCTTACGATTCATAGAAGAACGTGCCAGGAGGGCACACCATAGAAATCACAACTCAAGAGGAGCCTCAAGTTTATTGAACACCTTGGAGGAGAGATTGTGCAGAGGAGGCACAAAGAGAGACAAATTTGTTGAATACTCTGAGATCTCTACCAGGTGGGAATTGAGAAGGTGCAAGCATGCATAGGTGAACTCTGTTTCGAGTTCAGAGAGAAGAGAATTGCCAAGGAGAAGAAACCCACAAGGTTACTGAACACTATGGTAAATAGATATGAGAGATACTTCAGAGTTGCTAAACACTCCAAAGGAAAGGGCTCAGCAAGGAGTTGTTTGAGCAGGTGCAAAGAGTTCACAGGACCAACACATTCTGAAGTGTTGGAAGTGGTTGAAGGAACCAAAGTTGATGAACACTCTGGGGAAAGGAGCTCTACAAGTGTGCATTGAGTGGATGCAGGAGTGCATCTGTGAACCTGAAGGATTTCAGGAAACAAGAGGAATACATGTGCAAGGAGTGCACCAAGACAACACTTAGAAAAAGTGTTGAAAGTCTGAAGCCATCTGAAGGCTCAGTCGAGCGCAAGGAGTGCACAAGAACTCTAATTCGAGTTATGGGAGAAAGGTTTCCAAGAGGGCACACCATAAGGTTAAGACCAGGAGGACGAGCACTAAGTTCCAGGAGGGCGCATAAATCCTTTGAAGAGGAGTAGAAGGCTGAGACCTTTTGGAAGACTGATTGATTTCTAATCTCGGGAAAGGATAGTGCAAGTGTGCACAATGAATTTGCATGGAAAGCAGGCTCCAAGGACCTTTACAGGTTCAAATTGGAAAGACAGTGCAAGTTTGGACGTAGAACGCAAGTGTCCTCCAGGGTGAGGTCAAATTCCATTGACCAAAATATAAGAAGAGATAGCACAATTTGTGTGCTAGAGACAGACTCACTTCAAGTCCAAAAGCTCAGGAGGGAAAGAACAAGTCGATACCCAATAGTCGGGCTCATAGGAGAAATATTAAAGGCCACAGCCTTTGACAATTACAAATTTTCCCAAATTCAGGAGAACAAAGAATCTCAAGTGGAGAAGTTGTAGTAGCCTTCAGATCAATTGCAAGGAGAAGATCTGGACCGTTGAATTCTACGTCTAGACACCCTAAAGGATCATGCAGAGGAGGATACAGATCCTAGTTTTCGGATCTAAGCATGAAGGACCAACAACCGTTTGATCCAAGTAAGTGCACAAAATTTAACTTATTTATTTTGAAGTGCATAGGAGAGCGGGATAGTCGAAGTCTCAGAGTCCCAAGGTGGCTCGGGACTGTCCATTGTTGAGAGAGACAGGTGGCGGAAGATCTAAAACTCCAGAGAAAAGTCACTCTGGGAGTTAACAATGGAGGAGTGTGTAAAACTCTCGAGGCTGCAAAGAAGCGGAGTAGGTCTCAGTCATTCATTATTCGGGGACACATGGCAGGAGATCCAACATCTAAGAGGAGCAGGTGAAGAACTCCCAAATTCATTAGGAGCTGAAGAAGATCTAGGTTGTTGATCTTGTAGGGACATGTGTCACCAGATCCCGCACTCCGGAGTGGAAGTACTCCGAAATAATTGAGGAGTGGAATTGGATGGCATGAAAACTCCCAAAGTCCAGAGCGTAAGAGTCCATTCAATCTGTGCGTTGTGATTGGATGGGTGTCAATAGATTGTGAACTTCAAAGACTTAGCATTCTGGAGGTCTTGTGGAAAGTGCATTCGAATTCGGTCGAAGCCCAAATTTCTGACAAGGTCACAACAATTGGATGCCTGAGGAGTGAGAATCATCGATCACACCATTCGTATGTGTGGTTCGAGGTTCAGAGGAATAGGCAAAAAGAGAGGTGAAAATGCTTGGGGCCTAGAGCTCTGAAGCTCCCTTTGAGTAGGCACCTGGTCATAGCCCGTAGTCACATGCAGTTGCCACCAGAGAAAAGGGGATAAAGCCCGATATTTTAGATAGAAGGCATGGGAAGCTAGAGAAAGCACCCAAGGGGTTCGGGTCAGCACATATATGAACTAAGAGGAGAAAAAAGGGCCCGAAATCGTCGAGTACCAACAAATTTTTCCCATAGTTTGGCTTGGGGTCTCTTGAGAGACTCTACAGGTGTTCACAGATCCTCGTTCGCTATTTTGAGCATGAGGAATAAATTAGAGGCCTATGTATAAGGTTGTGTGGTTCCAGGAGGGGCTGAAGAGCCGATTCAACTCATAAATTTGAAGATCCTTGACCGAGAGGTCACAAAACCCCTAGGAGGGAAGGGGCGTCGCATCAAGTGGTATCAGAGCCACATAATTGATTTATGTAGGCAGGAAAGAAGGAAGTAGTCTAATAACATCTTGTGGTATCAGATACATCAAGTAGTATCAAAAGATGAAGTTCGGCTTTAGACAACAGGTGAAGGAAGACAAAGTGTGATTCTCTATAAAGATTGTTTCAAGGTGTGCAATAGATGGTAGACAACTAGGTGGACTGATCTAGAAGAACTAGTCGTGTTCTTGAAGGCAGAAAGATGGATACTGAGGGCCATGAGCGTGGTCAAAGAGGAGATCTCCAAAAAAAAATCAAGGCAGAGATGGATAAATATCTCGAAGAGATCAAAGAAGAAATGGACAGGCTAACGTTGAGAATGTAGCGGGAGGCACAAGTATGTTGGAGGTATGAATGGCCTTTGAAGCAGAAAAAAAAAATGGCATGTTCAGAAGTTGTTGGCCAAAAGGAAGCAACATGTGTTTAGAAGGTGGCTGAGGGAATATGGAACCCTCAGTGACACAGAAGAGGAGAAGGTTTTCATTTATGAGCTAGAAGTTGGAAAGAGCCTCAGTGATGAGGAGGAGAGGAGATCAAGCAGAGATCTCATGAAATGTTAGGAGGGAAGTGATGAAATTTCAGGTTTCCAGGTGGGCAATGAGGTGAGATCAGTTGATCTCATAGAATTCCAGGAGGGCAGAGAAGAAATCCCAGATTTCCAGGTGGGCAAGGGAGAAGAGATGAGATTAGAGGTGAGTTCAGATCATCTAGGAGTGTTGATGGAGGAGGATCAAAAATGCATTCTGATCATTGGGGGAATTGAGATATTCCTTCCACATAGCCATGTTGAGGTCAGAGCATATGTTGTAGATGGAGTAGAAGAAGGACAACCAACCGTGACTGTCATGGAGGAGGAAAAGGAGCAGATATTGAATTCTACCGCAACAGGAGAAGAGGAGCACACAGTTGAGTCGCTCACTCAGTGGGAGATGGATTTGAAGTTGCTGGAGGATTGGTTGGACAATCCAGAACTAGAATATGGATTATAGGAGACATTCATGCCATATGGAGTAGGACACCAGCCTAAGGAATAACTGGAAGAAGCTGGAGTGGAACTAATGTAAGAGGAACTGGAAGAAGACAATCTGTCAAAGGGGACAACTGAGTAGCGACTTAGTGTGGAGACTGCAGAGTTGGAGTCTGCAGCAGAGTGGAAAGACAATGCCATGGGAGATGAAGGTAGCATGGGAGATCAAGTTGATCTACCCTTTGATCAACATAAGGAGATGCAACATAGTAGACATCATTAAAGGAGGAGCCATCCAACAGAGTAGCTAGAAAAGGTGATTGAGGAGGTAAGGGAGATGATGTTGAGGCCAAAACAAGAATATATGAGTAGGATGAAGTTGAACAGAGGAGAACCTGCAATAGAAGAAGGGAAGAATCAACAACAACAAAGGAAAGGAACATGAGGACAACTCCAGGGAGAATTTTGGGATCTAGGGGGATTTCAACAGTGGAGCAGAGGGAGCCATGAGCAGGAGCTCATGATTTTCCTAGAAGTGGCGTATGATGGAGGAGAATACTTTCCACTTAATAATGTGCTATCATTCTAGCTCATCAAAGCCCATTCAAGAAGGGGAGAGGCGCTATCCCTCTCATTTTTCTCTGAAATTTTAAAATTTAATGTAATTTAAAAGAAAATTAAATGTTGTAAGGTTGGAAGAGCCGATTTGATGCCTTTGTACATGCAGTAGTTGAAGTTTCCTTTAATGGATGAAAGTAGGTTGATCTAGATCCGATTCAAACTAGATGGTCATTCAATGTAATCTGCCTCAGTAGATAGGCGGTCTAAATGGTGATTAGACACCACTAGTGTAGTTCGAGGGAAAGCTCGATGAGCCTCTCTTATATAAAGCATTGTAATGTATGCCTAGTAGAGGTTGTTGAATATCGGATTGTAAATAATTGTAATCCAAGGAGAGAGCCAAGACTCAATTGCAGTATGAGCTCACACATTGTAATTATCATTCTGGTATTAATACAAAAGAACATATTTCATTTTTTTTATCAATTCCTGTGTGGTGAATTTTTATGAATGTTATCTGTGTGTTATGAATATATGTTGTAGATGAGTGTGTTAGGTTTCATCTGTAGGGTAAAGATAGAATTCACTATCTATTTGTGAGTTCTTTGAGTTGTTTTGGGTTCTTTAGGCTGTGCAAGGAGTGCACAAAAAGGTATTGGAAACTCTATAGGCAACACAACGAGTGCATGTCTGAACTCTTACGATTTAGAGAAGAACGTGCCATGAGGTCACACCAGAGAAATCACAACTCAAGAGGAGCCTCAAGGTTACTGAACACCTTGGAGGAGAGATTGTGCAGAGGGGGAACATAGAGAGACAAAGTGGTTGAATACTCTGAGAGATCTGCTAGGTGGGCATTGAGCATGTGCATAGGTGAACTCTGTTTTGAGTTCAGAGAGAAGAGAAGTTTCAAGGAGAATAGACCCACATGAGTTACTAAACACTCTGGTAAATAGACAGGAGAGATAATTCAAAGTTGTTGAATACTCTGAAGGAAAGGGCTCAACAAGGAGTGCTTTGAGCAGGTGCAAAGAGTGCATAGGACCAACACATTATAAAGTGTTGGGAGAGGTTGAAGGAACCAGAGTTGTTGAACACTCTGGGAAAGGAGATCTACAAGTCTGCATTGAGTGGATGCAGGAGTGAATTAGTGACCCTGAAGGATTTCAGGAAACAGGAGGAAGACATGTGCAAGGAGTGCACCAGGCCAACACTTAGACAAAGTGTTGAAAGTTTGAATCCATCTGAAGGGTCAGTCGAATGCAAGGAGTGCAAGATAAATCTAATTTGAATTATGGGAGAAAGGTTTTCAAGAGGGAACACCATAAGGTTAAGAACAAGAGGGCGAGCGTTAAGTGCTAGGAGGGCGCATAAATCATTTGAAGAGGAGAAGAATGCCAAGACCTTTTGTAAGACCGAGAAATTTCTAAGATCGCGAGAGGATAGTGAAAGTGTGCACAGTGACTCTGCATGCCAAGCAGATGCCAAGAACCTTTACAAGTTCAAATTGGAAAGACAGTGCAAGTTTGCACATAGAATGCAAGTGTGTGCTAGGGCGAGGTCAAATTCCATTGACCAAAATCTCATAAGAGATAGTGCAAGGTGTGCACCAAAGATGGACTTGCTTCAAGTCCAAAATCTCAGGAGGGAAAGCACAAGTCAAGACCCAACAGTCGGGCTCGCAGGAGAAATATCAAAGGCCGCAACCTTTGACACTTACAAATTTTCCCAAATTCGGGAGAACAAAGAAGCTCAAGTGAAGAAGTTGTAGCAGCCGTCAGATCAGCTGGAAGGAGAATATCTAGACTATTTAATTCTATGTCCAGACACTCAAAAAGAGTGTGCATAGGAGGATACAAATCCTAGTTGTCGGATCTAAGCACGAAGGACCAATAACCGTTGGATCTAGGTAAGTGCATAGAATTTAACTTCTTTCTTTTAAACTGCATAGGAGAGCAGGATAGCCGAAGTCTCGGAGTCCCAGGGTGGATCGGGTCGTCCATCATTGAGAGAGATAGGTGGCAGAAGATCTGAAACTCCAGAGAAAAGTCACCGCGGGAGTTAGCAGTTGAGTAGTGTGTAAAAATTTTGAGGCTCCGAAGAAGTGGAGTAGATCTCAACCGTCCATTAGTCGAGGACACGTGGCGGGATATCCAACATCTGAGAGGAGCGGGTGCAGAGTTGAGTGAAGAACTCCCAAATTTTTTAGGAGCCGAAGTAGATCTTGGTCATTGATCCTGCAGGGACAAGTGTCACCAGATACTGCACTCCAGAGTGGAAGTACTCCAGAAGAATTGAGGAGTGGAATTGGGTGGCTTGAAAACTCTTGAAGATTGGAGCGTCGGATTCCATTCAGGCCACTCATCGTGATTGGATGGGTATCAATAGATTTTGAACTTCGAAGACTTAGCATTCGGGAGGTCTTGTGGAAGTGCATGTGAATTTGACCGAAGCCCGAATTGCCGACAAGATCGTAGTCGTCAGATGCCCAAGGAATCAGAATCATCGATCGCGCCAGTCGTATGCATGGTTTGGGGTTCAGAGGAATAAGCGACAAGAGAGGTGAAAATGATTGGGCCCTAGAGCTATGAAGCACCCTTTGAGTAGACGCCTGGTCATAGCCTGCGGTCACATGCAGTGGTCGCCAGAGAAAAGGGGATAAAGCCTGAGATTTGAGATAGAAGGAACGTGAAGCTATAGAAAGCACCCGAGGGGTTCAGGTCAACACAGATCTGCACTAGGAGGAGAAAAAAGGGCCTGAAATCATCGGGTGCTAGCAGATTTTGCCCATAGTTTGGCTCGGGGTCTCTTGAGAGACTCTACAGGTGTTCAAAATCCCTCGTTCTCTATTTTGAGCACGAGGAAGAAATTAGAGGCATGACGATAAGGTTTCGTGGTTCCAACAGGGGCCGAAGAGCCGATTCGGCTCAAAAATTTGAAGATCCTTGATTGGGAGGTCGCAGAATCCCTAGGAGGGAAGGGGGGGTTGCATAAGTAGCACATATACTACAAATCCCCATCCTTGACTTATTATGAATACGAACATTGTTGAATTGTTTCTTCCATATTCTTGTAAAATATAAACATGTAATAAAATTACCATTTCCTTCAACACCTTTAGCATATCCTTTGTACAAGTTGTAGATTTCCCTCCATGAGAAATTATCTGGAATATGTATTGTGTCTCTATCTGGCATACAATCTCAATGTTTGGAAAATAAATTATGCATCCATAACAATGTAGTGTTTGTCAATGTACAACTTTCTCGTCCATGATGTACCTTTGAATAAAATGAAGGATCTTTTTCCAACCTTGTCTGGATTCTTGATATACAAAGATTACCGATTGAGTGAATTTTTTTGAAAGTCTTTCGACAAAGTAAAATATTCCCAATGCGATAATCATATCCTGTATTGGTGGATAACATGCACCCCATAAAATTTGAATTTTGCATGCTCTTGTTCATTGACAAATATGTCTTCCTTTTATTCAAGGCATACATGTAGTCCATGCTTTTCAAACAATTCTTTTGACAACATTCACTTCAAATCAATTCACTTATGGAAATTGATTTAGTGAGAAATTATTTCCTAGACCTTGTATAACTAGAATGATTTGGATTGATATAAAAAGGTCTAGCCCCGGTCCTAAACAAAATGTTTCTTTGCAATGTCTCCATTATTTCATCATCCTAACTAGAAGGATTTTCCTTATCACCAGAAGGAATATCAAGGAAAACATTGTCAGGAGACTGAACTAGAGAATGTCGATCACCTTGATTTGTTGCAGCTAAATGATTGAGAACATGATCTTCATTCCTAGGTCCATCATCTTCATTGATAATCAAATTCACGAGAGGAATATCAAAATCACTAGAAACATGATTACCATCCTCACCAATGTCATTGTATATTCCATGAAAATATTCACTTGAAGGAAAATCATCATCACCCATAAGACTATCAATGTCATAAAGATTCTCACTTGGAGAAAATTTTCCATAATCATCATAGGTACCTTGAAAATCCTCATTTGGAGGAAAATAATCATCAACATTGTTTCCACCATTGACATAATCATCTTCACTTCTTTCAAAATCCCCACTTGAGTGGAACTTTTTACCATGCTTCTTAGTTCCTTGAAAATCTTTATCAGTATCTTGAAAATCCTCACTTGGAGGAAAATCAACATCATCAACATTGTTTCCTTTTAATTTATTACTCGGGAAAGAGTGTCCACCAATGGTGTAATCATCTTCACTACTTTGAAAATCCCCACTTGAGGGATATTCTTCATCATCCTCATTATTGGCTTGAAAATCCTCACTTGGAGGAAAATCTTCATTATCCTCATCGAGACCTTGAAAATCCTCACTTGGAGGAAAATCATCATCACCAACATTGCTTCCTTTAAATTCCTCATTCGGGAAAGACTGTCCAACATTTCCATAATCGTCATCATTACTTTTAAAATCCCCACTTGCGGGGGATTCTTCATCATTGTCATTCATGCCTTGGAAATCCTTACTTGGAGGAAAATATTCATCAGTATCTTCAAAATCCTCACTTGGAGGAAACTCGTCATCACCAACATTGTTGTCTTTAAATTCCTCACTCGGGAAGGAGTGTCCACCATTGTTATAATCATCTTCATTGATTTTAAAATTTCCACTTGAGGGAAATTCTTCATCATATTCACTGGTGCCTTGGAAATCTTCATCGGTACCTTGAAACTCCTCACTTGGAGGAAATTTTCCATCCCAATCATTTAAACATTGATCATAGTCTCCACTTCGACCTACATTTTGATTATTTTTGTAACATCCTTCTCTATTGAGCACATTTTATCGACTTATTCTTTGAGGAAACTTGCATGCAAGTGATCCAGTTATGGTAGAGGGTGATTTTGTTTCGATTATGGATTATACATGATCATGATGATATGGTGTGACTTATTGTTTTCGATATATGTATCGAAAGATTTTATTGACGAGTTTATCTGAGTGTGGAGGAGACGTGACAAATTATGGATGTCGATGACATTAATGGACCTCCTTGGACTCCAGATTGAGTCATTGAGTGGATTGTATTTTGTTTGAGTATTCCATTTTACGCATATGTGACATATAATTGATTTATTATGATTATGTATATGGATCAATGACAATGTTTTTTCAATGGATGCAGGCTTACGATGCTTGCTAATCTGAATCACATAAGGAGTAATGGGGCCATGTATAGAAACTAGATATTGAGGGAGAGGTGTGGCAATGTCACTGTCACGGCCTACTAGAACTCCCGCCATGGCTCGAATGGTAGGTTAACAATTACCTAGTTCGATAGGTCCACAATGTCATGAGGGAGGACTGAGACAATCACTCACAAATGTTTCTAAGGGGCGCGCAATAAGGCAAATTCTTTATTCCTTAGAATCCCTTAGTCTCTCACAAGGCCAACTGAGTTGAGTGTTGAATCCAAGGGTTGGACGAACTACCAAAACCAGTCAAAAGAGAGTGGCACCCTTGGAGCACAGAGGTGCGTCTTGAAGGGCATGTCATGTAATTAAAAACTTGAGTCAATAAATCTAGGTGGCCTAGAAAACATTGAATTGATTAGACTTTGTCGAATTAAAATAATTAATTAAAAAGGGATTTTATTAATTGTAAATCCAATTAAAAGTCAAAACCTAATTGAAATACTAAGCCTAAGTCTATGTTTAGTTAGGGGACTAAATTAAATTAATAAAAATGAGAAAGATCTAAAGATTTGATATTATGCACATGTGTGCATGAAAATATTAAAATGAAATTTAAAAAAATAAGAAATAAATAAAGAATGAGAGAATAGGTGTACACATAGGAGGGTATCTAAACTCTAGCTACCACTAGTCTAACTTGAAGAAGACTCATAATCCAATTTTAACTAAGATCTAGTTAGGAGACACTCAATAAATGAAAATTGGGGAATAAAGGGACAACTAAGAGAGAAAATAGGAACACATTGGGGAATGTGAGGGAAATTGATTTTTTAATTAAAATAAAATTAGTAATTACTTGTGAAACTTGGGGAGAGTGTGACAAGTGTGTGGGTGAATAATCCTAATTTATTTAATTAAAAAGTTAATTAATTGTGCAAGTGGACATGTGTCAGTGGGGAGTTTTCTATAAAACAAATGGTGTAGATGGGTAAAGGATCACACGTGTTATTGGTAAAGTTATGATGCCAAAATCATTTTGGGACTGTGTTTTACTTTTAAGAGTTGGGAGACCAAGTTTGAGGATAGAGTGGTAGCTCTTCCTTGCGAGGCAAACTTGGAGCTATAGCATTTCTGGTTTTTTGCTTGGCCCCTTTGCAGATCGGGGGGCAAAGGGGGAAGAAGAGTACCCTTAGCGTTGGATGGGACATACCAATGAAGTCTTTGAGATTAGCAAGCGAGAAAAAAGAAGGAACGCTAGTTGTTGAGGAACATATTCAATTTCATCTTCGTCGGTTACGATATTCTTATTCTGAGATTGAAATTTTATTAATATTTAATTTGTGCAATAGAGTTTTTATAAATTCGCCATTATCTGTGATTGTAATTTTAACAATCGAATTGGAAAGTTCCTTGATGGTTGTGAAATCTAGAAATGGTTAATCATCGCTAGTAGATGTTTAAATTTATACCGAATACAAATTTTATTGGTTGCTTCCATTGGTATACATTTCAAATTTTAAATTAAGTTATCAGTTTTTTGATTGCAATTGAATGCATTCTATATGTTGGAAATATGTAGTGGGGTTGTCTATCTGTTACCAATATTGTACTTATGCTCTTGTGTTTTTTATTAAACCTTATGTATTATTCTCTTACTCAACTTTGCACTTAATATTACTTGAAAGATTGATTGAGAAAAGTAGTAATTATACTGCACTAGGAAGAATTGGTGTTTAAGTATGGTTGATGAATCTAGTCTTGAATTCCAGCTTATGATTGGATTAATGGGATTTAGATACCTCCTTGTTCCTCATAACAATCACCAGTCCAGAGACCTTAAATGGTCAAAATCAATCAGATGAATCATGTGCTTGAGAATTGTTTATGTGTCTTAGAGGTCCTAACCATGCATGATAGGTTGGACAGGTAGCTTCTTTATTTTATCTTTATGAGATATGGTTGATTGAATAATATTGATGTTGCTTTCAGTTGATTGTATAGTTAATAATATATGTCGTGACGCATGTCACTTAGCGTAATGTTTTTTTACAAAAAAGAAATTACCTCTTTTGTACTCACTATTTGTTGTCGCAATGGAGGGATCGTTACATATGGTATCATAGCAGATTCAACCCTGTGAATTTGGACTGTTACACCTTCCATTGTGTTAAACAAATGATTAAAACTGCATCGCTAATTAAAATTTTGAAAATTATCCATGCAGGTAATCATGGTTAGAGGACATCGTGGAGGTAGACAACATGGTGTTGGAGGAAGAGGTGTGATGCCTCCAATATCATCCATGCTAGAGGGGTATAACCACCAAGGAGAAGAACAAATCACTGAGTAGGAACATGTTGTTGTGGTAGAGGTGGTAGTTATGATGAGATCATTCTAGAGGATGTAAGAAGTATTGATTAACCAACTGGATCGAGATGAGGGTAGAGTGTCTATACCCTATGATGGTTCACAATGTGCTCTAGATGGTAGTGTTAGCACACACAAAGGCATGGTTGGAGAACATGACGATGTGCTTCACATTTCGTGACTACACCTCCAACATGAAAGTTTGCATGGTGGTCTTTCAGCTGAAGGGGAGTGCTCTTCTATGGTGGAAGATGCTCCTACCTCAACTAAACATGGTCATTGAAGATGTGTCATTGGATTTGTTCGAGAAACGATTTCAGGAGAGGTACTTGTCTGAGGAATTCATTGAGTGCTAGTTTAATGAATTCAACACCTTACGACATGGTGGTCACACGATGTCAGAGTATGAGGCCAGATTTATGGATCTACTTAGGTATGTTCCACATCTAAACAAGAAGAATTTAAATTTCAAGAAGTTTTTGTTTGGCCTTAACTTCAACATTTGTGAAAAGGTGAGGATTCTAATGCCTTAGACATTGCACGATGCAGTCCATAAGGCCCTCATAGCTGAGGAAGAAATAAACATGGGGGGTTAGGGCAGGACTTCTTCTAGACCGACTGGACATATGACATCAGAGGCGCAAAAAAATTAGACACCAGACATACAAATTTCAAGCCATTGAGATATGTCTATAGGACCTATGTTCATGACACCACGATGACAGACTTCTCAATAGAGGACTCCTTTTATAGGACCACCACATTAGAAACAATGTCGTCTGAAGAAGTAGCAATTTAGTCATGTTCAATAGAATAGACCATAATCATAGACGGCTAGGCCAACAACTTCTACTTCGGGGACCAAGACTATTGGAATGAAGACAGGATGTTGGACACGTGGAGATCCACATTACCAATGAGACTGTTTGATTTAGAAGGCCAGAGCGGTTGGATCATCAAGACCCACTACGGTCAGATATTTTGGCAAGGCCCATAGGATTCATGTAGTGGTGAACAACCACCATGCTGAGAACCAATCCACTGTGCTCGAGACATCAGGTATAATCGCCAACCAAAATTTTAGTATTTTGATAGATATAGGTGCTACAGAGAAATTTATCTCTAGTGCAACGCTAAAGAGAATTAAGGTAAAGGCAGTTGAGAAGGATGAGTTCAATTATGTAGAAATGGCTTCGAGTGCCAAACAAAGGTTGGAGGGAAGGTTACAAACTGTAGCATTAACCTGGGAGACTTTGTCATGAAGACCAACCTATATGTCACGATCTTAGGATCTTGTGACATAGTGATCGGTATGGACTGGTTGGGATCACATGATGCAATACTCAATTGTAAGACAAAACGTTTAAGTTTGAAATAATATTAGGACGAAGTAGACTGATTGTAGGAAGAAACCAGGGAGTGTCCTTGAGATTTATTTCTTCTATACAACTACAAAAGAGCATGCGCAAAGGATGCAATTTATATGCAATATTAGTGCTAAATGAAAAGGGAGAGGTGGAAGGATTAGAAAACCTTCTTGTAGTACAAGCGTTTGTGGACGTGTTCCCAGAAGAGTTACCAGGTTTACCACTCAAACAAGAGTTGGAGATTACAATAGACTTGAAACCTGGAACTGAACCCATAGAGAGAATGTCTTATCGGATGTCAACGCCTGAATTACAGGATTTGAAAATGCAATTGAAGGAATTATTGGACTTGGGAGTCATACGTCCAAGTGTCTCCTTGGGGCGTGTCAGTTATTTTTGTAAGAAATAAGGATGGATCGTGGAGACTTTGTATTGACTACTGTCAATTGAACAAAGCGACGATCAAGAACTAATATATATTGCCAAGAATAGATGATTTGTTTGATCAAATGAAAGGAGCGACGATGTTTTCAAAGATTGACTTGAAATCAAGATATCACCAATTATGGATTAAAGAGGAAGATGTCCCTAGGCTGCATTTAAGACAAGGTTCAGACACTATGAGTTTACAATTTTACCATTTGGACTAATGAACGCCCCGTGAGTATTCATGAGCTTGATGAATGGGGTGTTCCGTGAATACCTGGACAAGTTTGTTCAAGTATTTATTGATGACATACTGATTTATTCACGGATGAAAGAAGAGCATGATGAACATTTAAGTTTGGTACTACAATGTCTATGAAAAAACAAATTGTACGGAAAGTTATCAAAATGTTCTTTTTACCAATCGAAGATTCATTACTTGGGACATATCATATCCGGTGAAGGTATTGTTGTGGATCCAACAAAATTTGAGGCTATTATGGAATGGCCTGCATTGACAAACATACTAGAAGTATGCATATTTATGGGTTTAGCAGGATATTATTGATGATTCGTCGAAGGTTTTTCGAAGATAGCAAATCTGATCACGAAATTGCAAAATAAAAACAAGAAGTTCATTTGGACAGAGAAATGCACGGAAGCATTTCATAAACTTAAAGATTTGTTGATGACAATACCAATATTGAAAGTCCCCGACATAGACAAGGAATTCTTGGTATGCATAGACGCATCCAAGGAAGGTTTAGGCGGATTTTTGATGCAAGATGATCGAGTGATCGCTTAAATTTCAAAGAAATTGAAAAAGTATGAGGAGAAATATGCAACACACGACTTGGAGTTATTGGAAATTGTATATGCCTTGAGAGTTTGGAGACACTATCTGATTAGAAGAAATTTGAATTAAAGACAAATCACTGTGGATTGCAACATATATTTACACAGAGTGTCCTAAATGTGTGACAAAGCCGTTGGTCAGAATTACTTAACGAATATGATTTTGAGATTACTTACATTAAAGGAGTGATGAACAGGGTGGTATATGCATTGATCCGGAGACCATGCATATTCACGATAATACCTCTTAAGACGAATCTTCGAGAAAATATTCTAGCTCTGTAGATAGACGACGATTGGTACAAGGAAGTTAAGGATAATATTGAACAAGATACCATGATAGTACTAAAATTTTAAGGTTATTCATTAGACAACAATGGATTGTTCAGGTTTAACAGAAGAATTTACGTACCACCTAATGACAAATTAAGAAGTTTGATATTGAGAAAAGCTCATAAAGCAGTGTACATGGCTCATCCAGGAGTCATGAAGATGAAGGAAGACCTTAAGCCTTTATTCTTCTGGAAGGTAATGAAAGCAGACATTGTTAGTTACATGGTAGGATGTATATAATTTCTGTTAGTGAAATATGAACATAGACATTCGGCAGGATTATTACAACCACACATTTTTCCAGAATCGAAATGGGAGGTCATTTCGATGGAATTTATTGTTGGTTTTCCATTGACGGAAAGGAGACACGATTCAATTTTCATGGTAGTTGATACTCTAACAAAGAGTGCACACTTTATTCATGTATGTACGATGTATTAGGTGTTGGACATAGCTAGATTTTGTTTTCAGTGAGATTGTGATATTACATGGTGTACCAAGAAGGATCATATCTGATTGAGGATCAATGTTTACAGGATGATTTTGGACCAGTTTCCAAGAGGCTTTGGGAAAACAATTGAACTTTAATACAGCATATCACCTTGAGACAGTTGGGAAGACAGAAAGAACGAACAAAATTTTGGAAGATATGTTGCGTATGTATGTAACATACCAACATAAACGTTGGGAAGATTTCTTGCCACTAGTAGAGTTTGCATATAACAACAACTATCAAAGTACCATTAAGATGGCACCTTTTGAGTTTCTTTATGGGTGACCATGTTGGACACCATTGAGTTGGGATCGAATTGAGGAAAGGGTCCTGGTAGGACTAGAAGTGATACAAGAAATGGAAGAACAAATGCAATCTCTAAGAAAAAGGATTAAAGAAGCGCAAGATCGACATAAGAGTTATGTCGATGCACATCGCGTTGACCAAAATTATGAAGTTGGCAAAAGAGTTTCTTGTGGGTGAAATCACAGAAGAGTTCAATCAAAATTGGAAAGGGTGCTAAACTCTCCCCTAGGTTTGTGGGGACTTTCTAAGTTTTAGAAAAGAAAGAAACTGTGGCTTATCGATTAGCCTTGCTTGATTCTTTGAGGCATATGCATGAAGTATTTCATGTATCTATTTTGAGACATTATATTAGTGATCCTGCACATGTGATTGACATGAGTTCTTTGTAGTTGTTGGACGAGGGTGCTCTCATGGTGGAGCCTATCCACATTATGGACCATCACATTCGATAGATACGACATCAAATAGTCGATCAGGTCAAGGTCTAGTGGGACAATTATAGTCCACACTCGGCTACCTGGGAGGACGCATATGATATGTGTCAACAATTTCCTTACTTGTTTGATAGATTAGACATATAGATCTATGTTAGATACTTTTATTTACTTTCATTTATATATTGTACAACTTCAGGAAAAAGTTTAAAACAAGATGGGGTGTATGTAACACCTCGCTCTACTGAGCACATTTTATAGACTTATTCTTTGAGGACACTTGCGTGCAAGTGATTCGGTTATGGTATAGGGTGATTTTATTTCGATTATGGATTATAGATGATGATGATGATATGGTGTGATTTATTGTTTCCAATATATATGTATTGACATATGCTATTGATAATTTTACCTGAGTGTGTAGGACACGTTACAAATTATGGATGATGTGGCATTAATGGAACTCCTTGGACTCCAGATTGAGTCAAGGAGTGGATTCTATTTTTTTTTAGTCTTTCATTTTATGCATATGATTGATTTAGTATGATTATGTATATGGATTAGTGACAATGTTTTGTCAATGGATGCAGGTTGAGGATTCTTACTAATCTGACTCACATAAGGAGTGAAGGGGCCATGCACATAAACCATATATTGAGGGAGAGGTATGACAGTGTCCTTGTCATAGCCTATGGAGCATGGTGGTGCAAGAAACATTACAAATTATGGATGTTGATGGTATCAATGGACCTCCTTGGACTTCAGATTGAGTCAAGGAGTGGATTGTATTCTGTTTGAGTATTTCATTTTATGCATATGTGACATATGATTGATTTAATATGATTATGTATATGGATCAGTGACAGTTTTTTGTCAATGGATGCAGGTTGACAATGCTTTCTAATATGACTCACATAAGGAGTAAAGGGACCATGCACAAAAACCATATATTGAGAGAGAGGTGTGTCAACGTCCTTGTCACAACCTGCCAGCGCTCCCATCGTGGCTTGAATGGTAGGTTAACGATTACCTAGTTCGAGGGGTCCATGATGTCATGAGGGTAGACTGAGACAGTCGCTCATGAATATTTGTAAGGGGCGCGCAATAAGGCATATTCCTTATTCCTTAGGAGCCCTTAGTCTCTCACAAGGTCGACTGAGTGGAGTGTTGACTCCAAGTGTTGGAAAAACTACCAAAACCAGTCAAAGGCGAGTGACACCCTTGAAGCATGGAGGTGTGTCTTGAAGGGCACATTGCATAATTAAAAAATTGAGTCAATAAATCTAGGTGGCCTAGAAAACATTGAATTGATTAGACTTTGTTGGATTAAAATAATTAATTAAAAAGTGATTTTATTAATTGTAAATCCCAATAAAAGTCAAAGCCTAATTCAAATACTAAGCCTAAGTCTAAGTTTAGTTAGGGGACTAAATAAAATTATTAATTAAATTAAGAAAAATGAGAAAGATCTAAA
>ML807612.1:203979-216166 GCA_009831015.1 Picea engelmannii
GGATATATGATATTGTTGATTAGTTTTAAGATGCCCTTGAAGACGATGCTCAATTTTGCAAATTTTTGATGAGCTATAACTGTAATGTTTTGACTTTCAAATTTTAAAATAAGAATGAAGATGTATCTATTGTTGTTTTGTGATGAATATTTTTATTGTTTTCTTTTTCATTTTATTTATATGTGAATCACTATATATTGGAAAATTTTATCAAATGTTGTCATTTTTTACTTCCAATGTATAAAAATATGAAAGAAAATGATATTTTTATAAATTTTTGACTTTTTTTTGTTCAATTATGTCCATAAAAATGTTTTATTTGACATGTTATTTTAAGGATTAGGTACCAAAATGTATATGTTTTTGCTAAATATTCAAAAACAGTTTTATTTAACTACAATTTTTTTCTATGTATTGAAGTAAAGGTAAACAATGTGTTAAAAATGATGTTTTCCACTATATTTAAAAAGTGTGGAACAATAAATTAATTAAGGAGACACAATTATATGAAAAATTGTAACTTCAAAAAAGTAAATGGTAAAAAATATTTTTAATATTGAAAGAAGCATGGAAAAATGACTAAAAACACCGTTGAATAAAAAAAAAATTGAAAAATTTGAAAATAGATGAAAAATAAGCATTTAAAAAAATAATGTGGAAACGTTGTGGATCGAAAAATTTAAAATATCGAAAAACCACCTAAAAACAAAGGGGGGGGTGCTACCGATAACACCATTTTTAAAAACAGAATAAAAAATTGGACCCAAAAAAAATGAGAACTTTGTAGAGTTCTCGTTAAGTTGGTAACTATGTTAAGCCCATAGGACCTAAAAAATATTAAGTTTAGACATCATTGGTCCCATAAATACAAAGTCTAGTAAGGCCCATTCATACATATTAACAACAACGTATTACTTCACAAAATGGCCTGAAGTAATAGCATTGAAGGAAGACAATTTAGAACACCTTATTCAATTTTTGCAAGAGAATATTTTGTCAAGATTTGATGTTCCAAAAAAATTCATTACTGATAATGGTTCCATATTCATTAGTTCCAAGTTCACAACGTTTTGTGGTAAATTTGTTATAATAATGGGAAAATCATCAAATTAATATCCATGAGTTAATGGGCTGGCTGAATCAACTAATAAATCTCTAATACAAATCCTCAAAAAGACAACTGCTACAAACCAAAGATATTGGCATACAAATTTTATTAATTATTTGTGGGTAAGTAGAATCACACCAAAAAGCATTACTGGACATTCTTCGTTTTCCCTAGTCTATGGAAAAGATACCAAGATACCAAGACAACTAGCATTGAATGCATTGGCTATAGCAATAGAAATTGAAGACGAGGAAGGGACTACACCTATGTAGACTCAATTTTTTTAGTTGATGCAATTTGAGGAGCAAAGAGAACATGCAATGTTGAATATCCAAAAAAAGCAAGAGGTTGTTATGACCCAAAGGGGGAATATATAGGGTTAAACGTATATAATATGACCCCAAGGGAGGGTATATATGGGGTTAAGTGTACATGTAATGTGTAAATATATATGTTATAAGGTTGGCCTAATAGTAAAGGGGCCTTATGTGTAGGTGTGAATAGGTATATATAGAGATCATGTATTCATTATTGGAGAGATGTGAATTGTGATGTATGAA
Organism: Picea engelmannii; assembly: GCA_009831015.1. NCBI lineage: Eukaryota > Viridiplantae > Streptophyta > Pinopsida > Pinales > Pinaceae > Picea > Picea engelmannii. The sequence continues at coordinate 205,648 of ML807612.1, forward strand.
TGCATTTTGTTATTTGGAGGAGGTTCTCTTATTCTTTAAGGAGTTATTGTGTAACTTACCTATATTGGAGTTGTGTTCCACGCTCACATTCTGTACATGGTGTCTACTTCTATTTTGTTAAGATATTTTAAGCAATTGGAACATTACATTTGGTTTCAGAGCATTGATCCTAGGGTTTTGCTTCCTCAAGCTAGTCATATTGGCATTTTCACTATACCCTTTTTTTATGGCCACTTCAGAAAGAGAAACTTGCCTTTGGGTCATAACAGAGGTAGTGAAGAAATATTTTGATCAAAGTACCACCATCAAATACTTTTGAAAGGGCCATTTATTTTTATTATGGAACAATCATAAATACAAACCATCTCTTCACTCCAATTTTGTTGCCTTATGGATTGTTCCTTATAAAATTGAAAATATTTGTGGTTTCAATGCATATTTTCTAAAAGGTATGGATGGTGAACTTCTAAAACTGCTTGTAAATGGACAACATTTGAAACATTTTTTTTTTCTTTTTATTGATCCAATGGTCTTGAAAAACCAATGTACCATAGTCTTCTCTGTACATTCAATGTTCATATCCATTTTTTGTAAATAATTTTCTTCGACTACAATCCCAATGATTAAGGCCTTATGGGTTCTCAATAACCCTAAGGGGGTCACTGTCCCGTAGTTGGAGCTGAAATGCTGATCCATTTTCATGTCTCGACCTTGTATTTTGTGTTATATTATACTATGTGAAAGTGCTCTCCTTTCTTCCATTCCATAATTCTTTGTGCCTCGTACAAGTCCCACATCTTCTCGTTACTTCATGGAAAAATCACACACTTCTGAGACCGAGTTGTTTTCATGACTTGCACCATGGGAAGAATCCTTACATAAAGTCCATACTCCACACTTTGCATGGCGAGTATTCTCCACATTTTTCATTAGTATTTCACTCTTTCTCATAAGAAAAAACTTAGACTTTCGCTGATATGGAGTAATCGACATATGACCCTTTCTCCACAAAAAAACCTTATCTCTATGCTAGTGTTCAACACTTAGTTGATTCTCGATTTAAATCCCATGTAGAGAACTCAACATATTACCCATGTGAAGAACTCAATATTCCCATTTATGCACAACACTTCTCCTCCACATTGAATTATATGACATCACATTTTCCCATATAAATAGCATGCTCTATCTCTACTACATAATCCATACTTAGTCAATTCTTGATTCATATCCCATGCGGAGAACTTGACATAGAAATTTTCTCCACATGGACTATTTTCTTTGCATAAACTATTTCCCCATGTGACTTATTCCTCTGTATAGCTCACTTCTTCGCAAGACTTCTATCACCACCTTCCTAACACACCAAATTTCCCATAGTGTATTTATTTCTATGAAACCATTCATAATCTTCATTCTCGAGGTAATTTATGGTTCATTTATGATGTCACGATTCACAAGGAAAATATGGTTTTCAAGATTAAAGTTGGTTTAATTGTCATGCTTCCCAAAACATCATTCATTTGTTGGAATATTCACCAATACTAAGAGGGCGGTAAATCAGTATTGAACCCTTTTTATCATTTTAATCACAAGATGTAAACATTAACTTATCAATGACACCATTCACTTATGATTTCATTTAACATATCATAAACATTAAATAATAAATAGTATTATTCAACAATGCATCACATCATACACATTGCACAAGATATTTTTACATGGAAACACAAATGGGATAAAATAACATAATGATTTTTAATATATATCTTCAATATTACATCAATAGGAAGCACCAACTTCCAAAATTCTCTAGCACCAATTGGAAGGAGGCACAAACCCCCTATTTACAGGCTCCAACCTGAAGGAATCTACAACTCCCTGAATTCTCTAGCACCAACTAGAAGGAGGCTCCAACCCTCTAACTTATAGGATCCAACCTGAAGGAAAATACAACTCCCTGAATTCTCCATCTCCAACCCCCTGATTTATAGGCTCCAACTTGAAGGAAGCTACGACTCCCTAGATTTTCTAGCTCCAACTGAAAGGAGGCTTCAACCCTCTTTCCTATCCCCTTCCTTCCTCCATGGAATACAAGTGTGAGACTCAACATGTCACTATTGTTGTCATTGATACATCATCATCATCAAAACCAAACTCAACACGTCCCTATAATTTTCAATGATATTGATAGATCATCATCAACAACACCAAACTCAAACTGTCACTAATATCGATACATCATCATCATCAACACTAATTCCATACCAATAACCACATAAATCTTATCCCGATATTACCAAGAATATACCTCATATGCCAAAACTTGCATGCCTCAAGCATGTTCCATAACATCCAAGATATGCTTCAAATCATATACCATAATATCCAAGATATGCGTCAAGCATATACCAACATCTCTAAGATATGCATCAACACATGTACCAAAGACCTCAAACATGTGCCAAAATCACCAAGATATGCATCAAAGAATATGCCAAAAACATACCTCAAGCCATGTACCAAAGTATCTAAGATGTACCACAAGAATATTCCATGCCTTAATCATATTCCAAACCATCCAAGATATGCCTCAAAGCATATGCCAACACCATGTTCAAAATACTTCAAGTATGTGCCATAAAATTCAAGATAAAAGCCTCAAAATATATCGAATAACATACATTTTCATTCTGTAAAACCCGGTACAACAAATATATGACCATCAAACCTTTCTCAAGATTCAACATCAAGACAATAAAATCATTATCAAACTTTTCCTTAGCCTCGCAAGACTAGACCGGACAACAGACGGTGCCTCGCTTGATGAGTATTGTGCAACCTGCAGGGGCCTCACGGGACACCCTATACCTAACCCACGGGGGTTTTCTCAATTAGGGTTACTAGAAACCCTTCTCACATCTGCAGCTCCAAGACTTCCTTCTTTGCACTCCTCCACTACTTTAGATTCACTAAGAGATCACATACTTGCTTTATGAAACTTGCTTACTTGATTAATAAAATGAGAGGATTCTTGATGTGTATTTATGCTATTAAGAGTAAATCCTTTATTTTACTTTGAACCAACCTATAACTTCTTATTTACAACAACTTTTCTCCTTTAATTAATTTTGGGGCTGACTTGTAACTTTTTGTCCTTAGATCTGGGGCTTCTTCACTTACTTTTAGGGCTTCATCTTTAAGAGGGTATAACTTCTCAACAATGAGGAATCACATGGTGTACCACCTACCATTGGAAATGGAATGACGATGACTATCCATCTATGATATGTTTGCATCCATTGTCCATGTCCTTCACCCTCATTTTCCTCAAACAACTTCGGTCTTCATGACCACACCTTCGAGGCTCCTTAACTTCTTAACCACTTAACCATACTTCCAGGGATTGTTCTATACTTCTTCAAATAATATTCCTATGAGGTCCATGCTTAAAGATATGCCATAAGGGGACCACTTCAAAGACTTATTCAAATACACCCATTACTTCTAAAGACTTCCAAACTTGCTTCAGGGCTTATTTTAGGGTTGACATCAATGACAACCAAATTTCCAACATTGACATCAATGAAAACTTACTTTCCAACCATATTCCCCTTTGGAATTTATGGAAACACTCATACTCCCCATGTGATCATTTCTCCCCCTATCTTCATGCTTCTGAAATTTCTCTCCCCGTTTGACATCGATGGCGAAGGGTAACTTCCCTGGCAGTATACCTTCTTTTAACAATATCTCTCTGCCTTTCTTTTCTTCTGATATTTCTCTCCTACTTTTGTTGTTTCTCTCCCACTGTCTTCTTTGCAAGATGTCATGTAGATCAATGTGGGGCTTCTTGTATATGCTTTGTCTCCTCTCTTCTTTGGATTCTTGTCCACTGATACTTACTAATGTAATCCATCGACGTACATTAAAAGAGTTCATGTTAATGTTCCTTCATTACTTGACTTCAATTATTCATGGATTGTCAAGTCTTCATTGAGATGACATCAATGACACAATCATTCAAAAATATTCCCTTGGCAATATATCTCCTCTTGACGGTTCTTCTTCCCTGTCTTTTTGCACCTTTCATGGATTTCCTTTCTGTGACTAGTTGGTTCCATCTGTCAATATGCTTATTTTCTAAGTCATATGCTTTACTGAACATTCTTCTTGATGGCACTGCCAAGGATTTCATCTACCTTTCTGCAATTTCTCATAATTTCATGCTTTCATCCACTGTCATGTATCTTCTTTGGTTCACATAAAGTATTGTCTTCTAGATCTACCAAATATCTCATGAATTCATCTATGTCCAAGTGTCAAATTACTATCCATGAATCTTCTATTCAACTGCACAAAATACTAACCCATTTTTCACTTCAATTTTTAGAGAATTTCCTTGAATTTGTTGCAACTAATTACCACATATTCATGCTTCACCAGTTGAATCAAATATGTCCACTAGTCTTCTCTATCTTCAAATCAAACACTAATAGTATGAAACAAGCACACATTCTTGAATCTGTAATGAATATATCTCTACTTGAATACATTCTTGGAATCCTCTATATAATCATGAATCTTTGCCTCAAAAGTGTGCCAATGATATTCCTCATGACGTCCAGTTGACCTCTTCATACCTGCATGGGTATGTGTTCAAAAAATTGTTCCTTGAAGTAATCAACCAATCTGTAACGAGACATTTTGCACCTATTCTATCAAACCACTTTGAATCTTCCTTTCAAAACACTTCAAACTTCTCAAAAGATAGTTCTCTAATCTATAATAGTTGTTTCTTAGACTCCCCCTCTTAACCATTCACATTTACTGGGAGTCTCCAATTTGGATGGCTTAGAACAATGTATAAACCTACTTTGCTACAAGATTATCATTTTGAATTCTGACAGCTTCCTCTTTACCTATATATTCGTCATGATTTAGCACATCTGCAAATCGCGTGAGGATAATATCTGGGAGTTCTTCATTCTTCTGTTCCTCTATTTTTTGCTTTCTTCTCCAAACATTCTTGTATATGATACCAGTGTTTTCCTTCAAGGAGGAATTCATCATGATTCTATAATCACGAGCCATATGTCCATAGTTGTGGTATTTGTATCATTCAATATTGTAGGGAGCCACACAAACATCTCTTACTTGAACATTTCTTCCATATGCTCTGTAATCTACAACTTTATGTCCAAAGTTATTACAAGTAAAACAATAACCTGAAAATAAACTTTGATACCTTAGAGTAAATGATCTTCTTTGTGATGTAGTTCTTCTGAATTCATCCCTTAGTTGATTACGATATTCTCTTATGTTGTTTCCTTCATAATGATTGAAACTTCTTCTTCTTGGGGGTACACTTATTTTACATTCATTCCTCTTTGGCTCTTGTTGACCATGATCGCTTCCTTTGAGAGTTTCTGCATAATTATTATCCTTCTATTGGTTCTTCCTTTATGTCAACCTAGAACACTTCTCTTCAACTTTTTTTATTGGTTGTGTAGAGCTTCCTCTCTCGTCAACGCTCTTGCTAGGATTTGCATTTGCATCTTCTTCGCATGATGTCTCACCAATGTATCCAAGACCTGATTTATTGAATGGTGAACCTTTAATAGTTGAGAATGTCTTCTAGTACTTGAGAGCTCTTCAAGTTCTTGTTTAGCTTGTCAACTTCAACCCTCAATAAGACGACTTCTTCTTCAATATTCTCGTTATCTTCTTCTTTCTTCATCATCTAGATCTTCATTACTTCTTCCGCTCTCTTTGCTTCTTCAGGTTGGGTTTTCAAGGAGATGATTTATTCTTCAAATCTTCTTTCTTGTTGACTAAATTATGCTTCAATATTGTTTAAGTCTTTGAATTTTTATTTAATATGACTAGTCAAAATTTCTTCTCTCTTCTTTGCTTCCTTTCTTAGTGATGTTATTTCAGATTCCAAACACTGCTTTTCTTTCAACTGATTTTTTAGTGTTTCTTCAATCACTTTGGCTTCTTCCAGCTGAACCTTTAGATTTATGATAATCTACTGGATATCTTCAGAATTTTTGTTAGGGTTTTGAGAACCCTCCTTTAGCTTGATCAATTCTTCCTTTAGAGACTTTTTTTTACCTTTGTTCTCTTTTTAGTTCACTTAAATCATTGATTAGTTCTGCATCCACTTCACCTTCTTCATAATATTCTTATGGATCTCTTTGATCTGATGAGCTTCCTTCTTCTTGTTATGTCTCAACATCTTGTTTATCTTGATCAACATTCTTTGGCTCTGTGGTGCAATATTCATAGGTTTCTTTGTAGCGATGTATCCTATAACTGTTGAGTACCAAAAATTATACACTTGTTCCTGTAATCTCATCCTTCTGCTCCATATCTCATATTCCTGACCATCAAATATTGGTGTTCCATTATCTATGCACTCCATGATGTACCTTCTTGTGGTTAGATTGATTCTAAAGGACCTTCTTTGATACCAATTGTTGGAATGTTCCTCAATACTAAGAGGGGGGTGAATCAATATTGAACACTTTTTACCATTTTAATCAAAACATGTGAACAATAAATTATCAACAATTGCATTCACTTATGATTTCATTTAAAATATCATAAACATTTAAACATAAATAGTACCATTCAACAATGCATCACATCATACACAGTGCACAAGATATTTTTACGTGGAAACCCAAATGGGAGAAAACCACAGAATGATTTTTAATTTACATCTTCAATATTACATCCACAGGAAGCACCAACTTCCACAATTATCTAGCACAAACTAGAAGGAGGAACCAACCCCATATTTACAAGCTCCAACCTAAAGGAAGCTACAACTCCCTGAATTCTCCAGCACCAACTAGAAGGAGGCTCCAACCCCCTGATTTATAGGCTCCAACCTGAAGGAAGATACAACTCCTTGAATTCTCCATCTCCAAATGGAAGGAGGCTCCAACCCCATGATTTACAGGCTATAACCTGAAGGAAACTATGATTCCCCAGATTTTTCGGCTCCAACCAGAAGGAGGCTTCAACCCCCTTTCCTTTCCCCTTCCTTCCTCTCTAGAATATAAGAGTGAGACTCAACCTATCATTATTGTTGTCACTGATACATCATCATCATCAAAACCAAACTCAACCTGTCATTGTAACTACCACTGATATTGATACATCATCATCAACAACACCAAACTAAACTTGTCACTGTAACTGTCACTAATATTGATACATCATCGTCATCAACACCAAATCGAACCAATAACCACATAAATATTATGCCAATATTACCAAGAATATCCCTCATATGAAAAAACCTACATGCCTCAAGCTTGTGCCATAACATCTAAGATACGCCTCAAAGAATATACCATAAACTCCAAGATATGCCTCAAGCATCTACCAACATCTTCAAGATATGCATCAAACCATGTACCAAAGACCTCAAACACGTGCCAAAATCACCAATATATGCATCAAAGCATATTCCAAAAACATGCCTCGAGTCATGTACCAAAGTATCCAAGATGTACCACAACAATATCATACCATGCCTTAAGCATGTGCCAAACAATCCAAGATATGCCTCAAAGCATATGCCAACACCATGTGCAAAAGAATTCAAGTATGTGCCATAACCTTCAATATACAAGCCTAAAAAATTATAGAATAACATACATTTTCATTCTATAAAACCTAGTACATCAAATCTCAGACCATCAAACCTTCTTCAATCTTCAACATCAATAAAATAACATCATTGTCAAACTTTTCCTCAGCCTCACGGGACTAGACTGGACAACAGGTGGTGCCTCGCTTGACGAGTACTATGCAGCCTACGGGTGCCTCATGAGATGCCCTATACTTGACCTATGTGATTTTTCTCAATTAGGGTTACCAGAAACTCTTCTCACATACATGACTTCGAGACTTCCTTCTTCGTACTCCTACTCTACCTCATATTCTCTACCTCATATTCTCTACCTCATATTCACTAAGAGATCACATACTTGCTTATTGTTGTGTATTTATACTATTCCAAGTAAGTCATTTATTTGACTTTGAGCCAACCTATAACTTCTTATTTGCAAAACAAATTCTCCTTTAAATAATTTTGGGGCCGACTTGTAACTTCTTGTCCTCAGATCTAGGGCTTCTTCACTTACTTTCGGGGCTTCATCTTTAAGAGGATATAAATTCTCAACCATAAGGAGCCACATGGCGTACCACCTACAATTGGAAACATAATGACAAGTACTATCCATCTATGAGAGTTTTTCATCCATTGTCCATGTCCTTCACCCTCTTTTTCCTCAAACAACTTTGGGCTTCATGACCACACCTTTAGAGATTCTTAACTAATTAACCACTTAACCATACTTCTAGGGATTCTTGTAGAATTATTCAAAGTGTCTTTCCATGAGGGCCATGCTTAAATCTATGTCATAAGGGGACCATTTTGGAGACTTATTCAAATACACCCATTACTTATAGACACTTTAAAATTGCCTCGGGGCTTCTTCTAGGGTTGACATCAATGACAATGAACTTTCCAACATTGACATCAATGACAACTAACTTTCCAACATCATTTATGAAGAACGATTACTATTAATGGTTCGCATGCATTTAGAAGAAAAATGTACATAGTGAAAGGATGTATCATTAATAAATATTAATGATCTAGGATTTATATCAACTTAACTCCGTAATCAGTATTAATTATTTTCACATATCTCAAAATGTGTTGAAAAGAGTGTGAAAGATGGAAAATAGAAGGGAAAAGGAACCTTTCTACGGAGACATTGTCAACTCCCTCATGCACCAGAACAAATATTTTCACTGGTTGATAGCATATCATTGGTATTCCATTATTACTCCCAAAAAGAAAGCCACTAATAATATTTGGACAATTGATATTGCAAAAGTTAGTTGCATGTTTGAATCTTTTGTTTCTTGGTGTCCAAGGTGTTTCGAATCGAAGTATAGGATGATTCAAGTTGTTCCTAAAAGGAAGAATCTTGTTCTTTTGATGCCAAATGTATTCAAGAAAATGTTTTGATTCCCAACTCAAAATAAAGCTTTGAGGCTTCTATAGGTTGATTATTTTCTAGACACGAAAGGTGGTGAAGTAAATTTTTTGAAGGACTTTCTGGCATCACCTTCGGCAATGCCAGTTGATATTACTTGCATTGATATATGCTTACTATCTGATCCTTACAGGGAATTATCTTTCCTTTTTTCATGACTGGTGGGATAGGATTCCACATCACATATCCCAAGGTACGTTCTATGTATTCTACATTTATCCATTCGGATGAAAGCAATATTTGACTAGGAAGAAATCATCTCAAATGAGATTTCTTATCAACTTTCCAATTACATGAAGGAAAACAAATTGGTATGACCTCATATTTGGTGTTCATTGTGTCATATTATAATATTTTTGAAGAATTTCCTCCATGGGGAAATGTTAATCTTGACAATGACCCTGTTTAATTCTGGTATTATGTGTTATGGAAGCACAAGGCACCATTCCACTTTTTCCAAGTGCAAGACAAATTTGTCAAATAATTTAGAGATGTGCTCATTGGAACACAAGCAATGAGGATTACATAAGAAGCATTGTATTTTCTCAAGGGAAAAGTATTTTATGTATATGAGAGGAAATCCCTCCATCCAACCCTATTCTCATTTTGTGAGTACATTTTTTGAAGTGTTTCTTTTCTTTTTCATCTCAATGTGTAATCACCTAGCTTTATGTGTTTATTGTTAACCTGTAAATACGATTTCCGAACGCATTTTCTCTTTTCGTCTAGGTTACCTCTACTACTATATGGTCCATAGGAGCCCCATCCCATTCCACTAGGACAAATACATTTCATTTTATCGTGTTAGTATAATGAATATTATATTGTGTTGTTTATGTAAGAATTTTATTTGAACTTGGACAACCAATTTGTAACATTCTTTTAAAGACTCTCAAAGAGAGTTGTTTGTGGAGTTCATAACTTTTGTGATTTTTGACTTTCATTAAAGCATGATATATCAAGTATGTATTTCCATTTCATCTTTATGAAATTAAATGTTTGAAATCATTTAAATCCCTCTATTTTCGACCTTCACCATTTTATATCTTATATGATTTTCATTGAATCATTTCTTGATAATAAATAAATGGATTTGATGGAATGGATGTAAATATTTTGTATATTTTAATTTACTTCATTATTCTGCTATGGTTTGCATTCCTTATTTAGTTATTTGTTTTATGTTTTCACCCAGTCCACTCTCAGGTGTTGAGGGTATAAATGTTTAAATTTGTTATTTTGAATAAGTGAATTTGAAAATCTAAGTGAGAAAGAGGAATACCACCTCTAAAATGAAGAGGAGATCTTAAAACTTATAAGAACACCCTACGAGGTTGACTCTTGTCCTTAATAAGAAAAGAGATCAACATAAATTTGAGTTTTGGAAGCTGAATATGGAGGATATTTTCATAGATTGATATATATATATA
>ML807612.1:226829-237173 GCA_009831015.1 Picea engelmannii
TTAGGAACGTGGTTGGTATTCAACCCAAAGTTAGAGTTTCTCCATTCTTGATTCACCTTCCTTGTGTCCTCATCATGAATTTCATGGGATACATTTTCACTTTCAGGTGTCCTCTCTATTATGAAAATTTTCAATCCTTCCATTATCTCCTCTTTTAAACCATCCATCTTTGCCTCCAACTTAGCTTCCATCTCTTGTAGTTCATCTTTTGTTACTATCTTCTTTTGTAAATCATTTATGTCCCTACAAATTTCTTCACCTTCATCAAGAGTCCAAGGAGGATTGTCTGGAGGATTATTTGGTGTAGAAGTTCCCTTTTTTGGTGGCATGTTGGCCAAGTATCACTTGAAACCTTGATTTTGAGGTGGTTCTGCTAGAAAATCTTCCTTTTATTGTATCTCCAGAATTTCGGCTCTTCTGAGTATGAAATTTTCTTTTTTTGTAGGTCTCTGATATTTCTTCTCTGCAATGACACAGGTCTGATCAAAATTGGATGTGCCAAGTGGAATTTACGGTAACTTCCCCACAACTTGCTGATTTTTATCCTTTCCAGGAGATATCAATTGTATAGCGTGCCCCACACAAAATAATTGATATTAAATTATTAAACTCGTAAAAGAACTACTACAGTCTGTCCAATATCCTATTCAACTGGTCTCAAGCAATTTGGATACTCTAGGAAGAAGTTATGATTGTTTTACTCGGAACACCTGCTTGAGACTAGTCAATAGGACTAGTCAGATACCCTATCTTCCACAGGGTGCATCTACAAATTTAAGATGATACAAAAGATGAAATTATTACCACATATACCTTACTAAGTTCTTTGAATAGCCTCCAAATTTCAAGGTCTGAAACGTTACAGAAAAAAATCTATAGCGAAAATTCTGCAATGACTCAATTCAGGATGATTCCAGAACCCTATATTAGAAAGGTTGTATCTCCGAAAGTATAAGGAATCAGGAGCTGAAATTTTAACCCAATGTACCTTGATCTGTATGATAAATATCCTCCAAGTCGTTCCTTTTGAATCGTTGTAGAAAAAATGTTATAGAAAAAAATCCAAGGTGTCTTGGATGTAGCAGCGAAACCCCAAGACCTTGAGCTCTGATACCATATGTTAGTAACCAAATATCAATATAGCGTAGAAAAACCTTAGAATAAGTAATCAACACCTTGAAAAAGAGATAAATTTAGATAATAAGCCTCTTCAAGGGGGCAACCTCTTTATGCCCACATAAATTTTCAATTACAAGATGATTCAAAATGAAAATGTCTCCTTGGTATATATAGGAGACTAGGAGGTATAATTACAACTAATGGACTAAAGATGACATAAATAAAATAACATTACTAATATAATATGCCCCAATTAAGGGGTAATGAGCCACTATTTAGGCCTTAACAGGAAGTGACTCTAGAAAAGGAGTTTCCAGGTTTGGGGAAAACTTCTTAGAGGATGAAGGGGAAGGGAAGCTTACTTAATTTTCTCAGCATAACCTTGCACCATCAAAATTCACCTCATCACTTCCCTCAAAGGTTATTTTATATTGTCCCAAATGGGTTGAGGAGGTTGAAATCCGTTTTGTATGGGCTTGGGGATGTTGGGAAACAAACCCAACCAAAAAATCCTCCCGAAATCTCAGAATTATTTTATTTTTCATTATTTTTTAAGGCATCCACGGGTTGCACACTATAAAGGTGTGCATGTTCGTGTTTTTCTCAAAGGAAACCCGTGGATATGCTCAAAAGTCATATTTTTTATATGACTTGGATGAGGCAAGGTGGGATTTTGATTTTGCAAGACAAAGGGAAGGGTAGACCATACTACAAGTGCATAGGTGTGGCATTTTATGCTATAACATATGCCCCCTAATGTGTGAGGTGAGAAGAAAAACATGATGGATGAAATACATTAAAAATCTGAGAGATGATGATGCATTGAAGTAAACTCTTTAAGGTCTCCGAGCAACTAATCCAAAAATAGAAACCGTCAGTCAAGATCAAGTGAGAGTTTTTCCTTCCCAAGTCGAGAATACCCATGCTCGGGAGTGATGTAAGCATGGTCGCCAAATCAAGTACACTACGGATCCATGGTACATATGAAAGTATGACTAATGTCCATGTCCTTGAACAATACACAATGGATCCATGTGATATATAAAAGTATCAAACATGGCCACAAGGAATACATAGCGGATCCATGTGAAAGTAGATAATAGACACGAAGAGATACACGGTGGAGCTATGTCTCAAAATAAAGAACAAAGGATATCTGGTACCAATAGAGTGAAAAAATTGATCCTCTGCAAGTACCAATGTTTGTGGGGTGGTACAATGAATATCGGGTAGGATCACAAAAGATGTGATGTTTGTATTGCACTCGAAGTCTTCAAAACAATCTGTCATGGTACAAGTCTACACTATGCGAATAGATGTGTTGGGGTCAAACACAGTGAGACACCGTTTGATTATTGATCATTGATGTATATCATTAACAAACGTGAGACAACCCACTGATGATGATAATGGGTGTCAAGGTACCATGGTATAATATAAAAAGTGTGAATAAATGAGTTGAGGTTGAACACTTGGTAGAATCTATTAAACAGGGGAAATTGATGTATTCCAACTGTCAATAGTGAGGGAACCTGCCACTGATGACTGCAAGCCCCAAGGTACCAAATATGACTCCATATCCCTATCCTAGAGCAAGATGTGTTTAATTCGATAAGAAGAGATATGTTGGAAGGAAGGCATTAAGGCATCCTCCATCATCCAACAAAATGGGTAGAAGAAGGCCAAATATTTGGAAGGACTCAGATGAAAATATTGTAAGTACCACATCGAGGTACGACTCCAGCATGCACTAGATGGAATAGTGCATGACAGAGACTCTTTGAATAGTAGCCAATAATGAAGACTACTGACAAATACGAGGAATCCACCAATGGGTTCAAATGGAAACCAAGGTACTGCACGAATCCCTATGTGTGAAGATTTTTGTTGATGTTGAACACAAGGGAAACCACTCAGTTAGTGACCAATAATGGTGTGTCATGTGATGAGCGCAACATCACATACCAATGATGTAAATAGGCCCAGGGTGAAACTCTAGGTCATACTCTCAGAGCAATGTGTTGAAGTCGATAAGAGCAGACCTTCCATACTAGCATGAGTAAGAGACATATATACTTGTGATGATGAGACGAACTTGAATGACTTAGTAAGGTCGACTTATGAGTTTAAATACTTGACTACAGAATGGTCGAATCAGGTTGAAACTTCCCTTGAACAAAATCACGACACATTATGTTACTTAGGAAGCATGACTATAAAATGGGATACATTTGTCATACATGAGGCATCAACAAACACTCCATATGGTTGGAATAATAACCAACCAATGGAGATGAAACTCACTAGCAGTAAAAAAGTCTCCTAAAGCCACACTAAACCCAAAATGATGAGATACTAACTCAAGATTGTGCTTTGTTCAAGGGAAAAAAAACGTATGCCAACAAAAGAGATGGACCTTTTCCCTTATTCTTTTTGGTTTTTTTATTTTTTTTGTCTTTTTCATATTATTAAAGCCCGAAACAAAATAAAAGAATGCTATAGTACAATGGAGGAAATGAGTGTCGCGGGAAAGAAAACTAGTTCCAATGCGCAAGGAACATTCATGTCCTCAATGCAAGGAAGCATGTGTAAGATAAGGACACTCGAGGGATGTTTCCTCCAAGAATAAAGGCATCAGGTTGCAAAGGAAACAATTGCAAGGCTGGGAACTTGATAGGAATGCATATAAGTGCGAGCAGTCGATATGCACAACAACATGTTGAAGCCGACATTAGGCATATAAGTGCGAGCAGTCGATATGCAATGCAGTTAAAACTCAACTTTAGGAATTAGACTTCCAATAATGTTATTTTTTGTAGATTTATTCCCTTAGGCTCGAAAAAGAATAAAACAATACCAAGAAGAACTCTTCTAGCCAATGTTGACTAGAGTATTCATTTTTCTTAATTAGCCTATTTGGTCCAGAAAAGGGTTAAACTTATACCGAAATAGACGTACTTTCAAATCCATTTAACGAGTGTGAAAGAAACAAGTTCACTCGACAATATTTTCATTTTAAGGAGTCTGAAAAGAAATTAACTAATACTCAAGGATGACGTTATGAGAAGAATATAATGGAGGGAGTCCCATAGGTAGTGGCCAGAACAAGACTGAGCAAGAAAAATGAATTTCAAACACAAATTCATGGCAGGACTAAAAGGACTCCCGAGCCTAACAGAGATCTTGCAGCATAGGTGCCATAATACAAAGGGATTATAAACTAGAGCGCCTATGGAAGGTAGGCTATACCATCAAAACAATGAATTTTTTTAACAGATAAGAAGGTGTTGTCACTTACTAATGGGATCGACCCTAGGTTTAGTTGGAAATGGCAACTAATAATGCAAAAAGTTTAGGTGAATGCAACCTATGCTAAATTCTAGTTACGAGAACATCACATGCCCATAATATTGAGAAAGACTTGGTCATTTATCCAAAAGAGGCCACAAGTGTTCAAATTATAACCTTAAACCTGAANACTAATAATGCAAAAAGTTTAGGTGAATGCAACCTATGCTAAATTCTAGTTACGAGAACATCACATGCCCATAATATTGAGAAAGACTTGGTCATTTATCCAAAAGAGGCCACAAGTGTTCAAATTATAACCTTAAACCTGAAATGATAAGACAATGCTACAAGGAACTTGTCATTAGTTAAAATTTTCAAAAAATAGTGTGGCATGTATCAATTATTTCAAATTGGTGGGATGAGATCGCAAAAGAGATTGCTCAATCTCCTTATCGACTACTGGCACCCAGATACCGAGGCCTTCATTCTTGGAGGGAAATCATTGATGATCATGGTAGAGGACATATATTTATTCATAGGTTTATTTCGTAGAGGGAAAGTTCCTAACTTCCAAGCTCGTGGTGGAGGTGGAAAGATCGTCAATGATTACATCAATGAGTATTGTGATGATGGCATGCACAAAAGTGGTTCTCAAGTATCGATCAGACATATTAGCAACCTCAATCTTTGAGTCATTTTGTACATCATGGTCCGCATTGTAGGGTCCAATTCCTTGCATTTGGATTCTCGAGCGCAAATAAAAAAGTGGGTTGAATGCTTGAGGCCAACCATCTTCGACTGGAGCACTTGCATGTTGACTTGCATGAAGTTTTAGCTCACTAACTGCAAATTGAGGAAGACTAAGAAATTTGGATTTGGTAGTGTCCTGTGCAAATGTTTCTTTGAGAGGGTGCCCATGATGAGCCCCAGGACCTATGTGCAAGGAAATTTATATTGAACCATGGTTGTCCATGGTACATTGGACTGAGTTGTTGGGCCAACTAGGAGGGGGGAAGTTATGAAACCCTTATGATGATGATTTCTTCTCTTGGTGGGACTGTCGTGTCCTTTTGTCGAGGAATACCCTTATACTGAGATTGAATTCACACATGATCCCGAAATTATCATTCCTCCCGACGACGAGTCATAGGCTATAGGTAATTTTAATTTTATTTAATTTTAGTTTTAGTTTTTATATCATATGTATATAGGAAAATAATATATCTTTTTGTGAGATCCATTATACTGACATACTCTTCTTTCCTACAGATAAAGCACCAGCAAAGCCATCCGATGTCCCAAGACACAGTTGCAAAATATGAGAGGAGGTAGGACCGAGTGATGATGCATCATGGACTTTGCGGAGTGTGGGTAGGAACTTCGAGGCCCTAACCCACAATATTTCGATGGTGATCATAGATGACTTTCCTGTAGGCATGCAATGCCATGTAGTGGGGGTACCCCAATCGTGGGTCTGATTATTCTGACATTTGAATAACCTCGTACTTTATGATAATCGGGGTTAAAATCCTGCATTTTGTATTATGGACCTCTTTTGACATATTTATATCTACTATCTTTTTTGTGTGTTATCTTTTATGCAAATTACAAATATTTACATGTGTGAAAATGTGTTTTTCTATTACTGATGAGATAAATGCCAATCTAGAACATAATTAATGTATGCATCAGCTACTAGATTAACATGTCTAGGAACATGTTCATAAGTAATGAATTCAAATGATTGTTCCAAAATACATACCCTAAGTAAACAACGCAACAAGATCGAATCACAGATCTGGTAAAAACCATTCAACTGCTAGACCACCAACTGAGAATATAAAAACACGTGAAGGCGTCGAATGTCATGCGATAATGCAACTTGTAAATTATCGATAACGACACTATATTCAAAAACATTGTTGGTATTTTCCCCAAGACACACACCTCCAACAGTCACTAGTTGGTTAGTAGGTGAATAAATCACCCAAGTTGCATAAGCCAAGTTTCGAGAATAATGAATAGCATCATCTGTGTACCCAACATAAACTGAAGATTCCTCTAGAATTTGTGGCACAATAGAAGCACACAATTACTAACACCCAAAGACACAAAATTGTTAAGAAAATATATGTACAAAAATAAACACTATGTACAAAAGTCCAGTACTCAAGACGTGAGGCTCAAGCATAGTATTTTTTATGGTAGAGCCCATTTATGGTCTCTGACAATGCATTCCCTTCAAAATATACTAGCTCATAAGATCCCTCCTTCAACACCTGTCGTACAATATATGGACCATCCTTATCCTGGTCATAAAATAAGACAAGGTCATAAAATAAGACAAGTTCTCCTTCAGAGAACACCTTAAGATGAACAGACTTGTCATACTAAGGCTTGACTCATTTCTTATGTGCTTTGTTTTCCATTTCTGTGTCTTGATGTTGCTCGTCAAGTTGCTCAAGGTAAACAATATGTTATTTGAGTTGAGTCGTCTTTGGGAGGATCTTGACAACGATTTTAAATGAATGGATTTTGCACTCAATCGAAAAGATTGCCTCAACCCCATGGACAAGTTGAAAAGGTGAGAAACGCGTTGTAGTATTAATTGAGGTTTGATAATCCCATAGTGTTGGATATAACATCAAGTGCCAATCCATTCTGCTTGAGTTGATCATTCTTCTCAATATTGTTTTTAAAGATTTATTGACAGCTTCAACCTGACTGTTATCCTGATAATAGTAAGGACATGAGTTCTCATGTCCAAAACCTAGTTTTGATACTAGCTACAACATCATGATGTTCTAAAATTGACTGCCATGATCAGTGACAATCTCCCTCGAAACTCCAAACCTAGCGATAACCTGATTAAAAATGAGAAACATTGTAGTTTCACCATCATTCATGAATGTCAGCATGGCTTCGATCCACTTAGTAAAGTAGTCCATGGCCACTATAAAATGCCCCCTAGATGAAGTTGGGTGGCATGTCATAAAATATACACCCCACTTGGTTAACGAGTCGACAGTAATGACAGGAAACATGGGAGCAGGATGGGCACACATATTCTTTATAAAAACTTGACAAGGATGGCATCTCTTAACTACCTCAATACAATCCTTAAAGATCTTGGGCCGGAAACAACTAGTGCGTAAATTTTTTTGGGTTGTTTCCAACCCTGATAGATGATCGCCACACGATCCACCATGATAGTCATTTAGAACCACTTCCACCTCTTCATGGGTGAGGCGAAAATGGAGTATCAAATCTACTCCTCATCGATACAATGTGTTAGTGATAATGAGATAGTTTTTATCCATATGATGAATCCATCATTGTTCATCTCATGAATAGTGTGGTGTGAACTTCAAATACTGGAGATATATCAGGATATCTCTGTACCAAGGGTCAGATGAAGAGATGAGGAATATGTTCTCATCGGGGAACAAGTTGACGATCTATCACTCCTCATTCTCAACTGGAAACTTAGACATTAATTTGGCAAAGACCAACGATTTATTGGATTTGACTGAAGAAAAATCCAAGTCAAACTCTTGAAGCACCATAATCCATTTGTTGTACTTCCCTCTGAAAACTTTCCAATTCAAAACATATTGAAATGGATTAACAGTGGCAATGATGGTTATCTTACACAACAAAATATAATGACGAAGATGATGGAAAGCATGAAATGCTACCAAGGCCAGTTTCTCCACATGACAGTACTTAATCTTTGGACCTAAAAAAGTGTGACTCAAGTAGTAGATGGCGTGCTATTGGATCCCATCATCTTCTTGCACTAGAACCATGCCAATTGAGGATTTGACTACTGCCAAATATAACAAAAAGTCTTGATTATAATCAGGGGGACTCAACAAAGGAGTCAAAACCAAGGATTTCTTTAATGCATCAAGAGAACATTGTGTATATTCATCCCAACAAAAGGAGACCCCCTTCTTTAAAAGGTGCATGAATCCTTTCGTGACATTGGCATAGTTCGGTACAAACCGTCGAAGGAAAATCGCCTTTCCTTGTAGTCTTTAAAGTTGTATGATTGTATGTCAAGGAGGAAATTGAGTGATTTCATCAACCTTTAAGGGGTCAACCATGATCCCTTTCGTCGAAATGATGAATCCCAAAATACGTCCAGAAGTCACACAAAAAATTCACTTATGTGGATTCAATCGGATTCGGTAATAACGACACCTTTCGAAAACAAGGCAGAGGTGTAACAGATGTTCAACTTTTTTTCACGAATGAGCCATGAGATCATCCAAATAAGCCTACACTATGTGCTTCAAATCATGGAAAGAAACCATCATGGACTACTGAAACATGGCGCCATCATTTTTAAGGCCAAAAGGAATCTTCTTATAAGCAAAAGTTCCCCATGGGATGACGAAAGTTGTCTTGTGTTGTTCTTTCGGTCGGATTTCAATCTGGTTATACCCTGAAAAACCATCCATAAATGAAAATATTTCGCTTCCCACACACTCGTCTAGAATCTGATCTATAAATGGAATTGGAAAGTTATCTTTGGGACAAGCTTTATTTAAGTCCCGAAAATCCATACATCTAGCTTAAACTCCGAGGGGTTGATAGTACGATCGACTCTCCTACTCACATCTAACTTAAACTCTCCCTTTTCCATTCGACTAATATCGAGAAGGAAATATGATTTGTGATGCATATCCTCCCAGTGATTTTCATCACTAGTCATTACCTCAATGATAGCTTCGTCTGAGGGCAAGAAAGTGTCGAGACAGTCTTGGGAATTTGAAGAATTTTGAGCCCAGATAGGCTCTAGAAAAAGTTCATCCTCCTCTTTCAATGAAAGATTTTGATCAGGGTCTACAATGGCATGTTGAATAACTTGGTAATTGAACTTAGTCATAGACCAAGGTATGGCCATCCCAATGTTGACGCAGTGTTGACCCACATCACACGGTAAAGGTAGCATCCACGAATCATGTAAATATGATATTCTAAATGAAGTGACTCTTGAAGTGAAATTCGATGGACTTGACTTTTTATAGTCGACCGAGGTAGACTAAAGGTATGAAATCGATGCAAAAAAATCAAAATATCCCACGAGATAAGGATACATTCTACAACTGATACTCTCAGTTGTCAGTTGAGAGTTTCCAATCCATGACACTATGGATACTTGGTTAGCCATGGCCTCAAAAAGGTTGGAATTCACATGGTCGATGGTTAAAATTTGTTGGCCCTTGACCAAGTTTGAGGATTCTTGGTCATGTTTGACCGGATTTTAGGACTTTGACAGGCTGTCGAAGGCGGAGCGCAAGATGAAGCGGAGATCACGGGATCTCGGGCCCTTTTAGGGCCCTTTTTTGGGATTCGGGATTATGTAATGGGTATGGGAATGTCGTCCCATGGGTTCACCCATGCTTAGGCCTATTTTGTATGTATAAATAGATGTCAGGCAATGTAGTGAGGATAGATAGAAGAATGAATGGTTGAGTGCTAGAATTGTATTTGTGTGATCAATATTTGTAAGTGCTTTGGTGCATACTGTGTGAGACTTGTAGAGCTAAGTGAAAGTCATTGTAAGAGACTATGGAAGGATGTGTGCTTAGATCTACTCAGGGAAGGAGGATCTAGAGAGCTGCGCAGATCTCTTTTCCTATGCAGAGTAGGGTTTTGAGGCTCTGTGCATGTAACCTATTGAAGAAGCTAATAAAGAAGAAAAAGAGTTGGTTGATGTAGCCATAGGGTGGGGGTGAACCACGTACATGTTGTGTTGCTCTGCTTTGTGCAATGTGTTGATGTGATTATATGTTAATGTGCTTAGTGCTTGAATATAGATGAATGATCTATTGATGCTTAGTGCTTAATAATATGGATGGATGTTAGATCTAACTGATGTACATGTGCTTAGTGTTGAATCTGTTAGGATCTGATCTGTTTAGT
>ML807612.1:252626-265312 GCA_009831015.1 Picea engelmannii
AATTTTTGTTTCTAAAGTATGGATCTAGGTATGTTTGATAAGATTTATCCTAGCTTTAAAACTAGGGCACTGATAGAAGAAAGAGGATTTGATATGAATAGATCTGATAAGAATAGTGAAAGATATGTTATACCTATGCATAGAGAGAATGTTTGGACTAACAAATGGATGCAGGATCTTAGAAATATTTTTTTGCAGGTTAGATACCATGATCCTAGAGCGTAGTATAGGAGAGGTTGGGGATAATTTAAAAGAAAGAGAGGATTAACCCTTTGTTATAGTTGCAAAAGACCAAGACATTTGGCTAAGGAATGCCCTGGTAGAAGACCTAGTTGCCTCTGTAGTAAAGCTTTGGACCATGAAGTATTGGATTTCCCTAGAATGATTGCTAAGGTTGAAAGAATGAATATGAACCAAGAAAACCCTAAGGCAGATCCAGAAACTGAGATTATAACAGAACCCCAGAAAGAAGCAAAAAAAGTATTGCTACAGATGAAAGAAACCTTGAATGATCATCGACATGTTAGTTTATCAGAGGTATTTAAAGAAAAAGAGTACATTGAAGCAAGAATAAGAGACTTCGACATTGAATATGTTCTGGATGAGGAAACATAGGTGAATATTATGACCGAAAGAACTTGGGAAATTCTAGGAAATCCTTCTATGATTCCTTCATTGGGAGGAATAGGATTAATCAGAGGAAAGTTGATTACCCTATGTGGAAGACTTACCAAGATATCTATGAGTGCTCATGGAACTTCGACAGAGGAAAATTTTGAAGTTGTTAAATTTATTGAGAATATCCCTCCATTTGCTATGTTATTAGGAAAACCTTGGATTGAAAAAGATCAGGCCAGAAGAAAAGAAGAGGAAATCCTAGAGCAGAAGAAGCAAGAGTTAAAAGATTTCATGACTAGGAGGATTGCACACTTGATTGAAGAATGGGAGAACCAGGCAAAGCTATTTCAAACCAGAGATTTGAATGCCGAAGTTGGAAGAACATTAGAAGACCCACAGAAGACTAAAGTACCTACTCCAGGTATAGATGAAGTATTACCCTTGATTTCTAGGAAGAAACCTCAACAGCGTGAAGTTACTCTGCCAAAAGAAGATAAGAATCAAAATGGAAAAATGAATTCTGAGACGAAGCTCACTGAAAAGAAGGCTAGAAAACTAAGTAAGAAGAGAGCTAAGATTGAAAAGTTACAGAAGGTTCCCGAGGGAACATCACAAAATGAAAATTTGCAAAATTGGAGCTTCGCTGGAATATCATAACAACGTCACATGGCACTTCGCCAAGGCGAAGCAATATAACCGTTAGAGAGAGTATAATCGTTCGACCGACGACCCGAATGGGTAGAAAGGAATTTATGGTCAGAAAGTTTGCCACCAGACCATTGGGACCATGCCACAACAGACATAACTGAGTTAATGAAGGCTTCTCACCCGTTGCAAGAGATTTGTTTCCGAGTTATCTATTTATCTTGTCATGCCACGCAACGAGAACACTTTTGCCAATTGTGACTATTAGAGCTCGCAGCATAGTTGATTTCACACAGTGACCACCACGTGTTAGTGTCATCTATCCCATTGCATTGAACAATTACTCTTTGAACCCGAGAAATTCAACCACGAGCGTGCATGTCGGACAAGCTTAGCGCTGCAAAGAAAATTGTCGAAGAATTTCTTATTGACCTAATGACTGAAAGGTTAATGTCTGAAAGAGCGATCTCTGCAAGTATTCAAGCATCATCGACGAGAGGACTGCAAGCCTCTCTGTCGACTGCTCGTGGAGCCGGATCATCCCGACCATCAGCAGAAAAGAGATTTAAACATAAAGATGACCTAGCCAATGTGAATCTGATCCCGTCCATATTTTTAGATTACATCCCACCTCTGGCCGGGGCAGTGAGTCGAGATAGTGTACCAAGAGAATTCGAGTACACTATGGTTATTGCATACCTCCCGAAGGGGATACACGCAGCTTGCGCACAACATCATAAGATCGCGGTGTTGAAGTTCAATGACTTCAACCTCGGAGATCGCAAAAACTATAGTATGCTTGACCCATATAAGTACCTGACTAAGATGAAGGGGAAGAACTCAAAGATAATCCCTCAGCCATGGACGATGAACCTCGCACAGTCCACTCTGTTAAATTTCATGAAGCTACCACACTTCGAAAGGTACCAAGAAGTCAATGCCTATGTCAAGTTATTGCTTTCATGTTACCATGGCGGTTACTTATGGCTAGATTGTTGTATCACAGTCACCTCGACGTTGATCCATAGGATCACAAGCTTGAGTATGCAAGGACCCAATCCACATGATTTCTATCCAGGAAAAGCCACAGATCACGCACTAGCACAGAAAATCAAGGATATATATGGCGATGTTGAAAAGGGAACATGAGGCTACAAGGTATCCTCCATCCAAAATGGCGCAGTGTGCCTCACCTGTTAGTTAATTGTAGGAAAGTTAGTAAGGAATAATAGACCTACGCAGGTCACAAGATTTGTTTTTGACCTCGTGGGGAAGTGCGTAGAAGGTTTGCAGATGAACTGGGTGAAGTACCTAGTGAATCAGCTGGAGCTAGATTGTCGCGAAGCCTGAGATCAGGGCTACGATTTCCATTTCAGCTGGCTCCTGATCCTTATCACCTTTGTTGCCTGGGAGATGCCAGAAGGTGCGACCTTCCCGGATATTGAACCATTCGAACCGCTCGCTGTGAAGTTTGCTACCCTTTGGTACTCGAGCGATATGAACAAACAGTGGAAGTTGAATGTTGTTTTTCACACCTACTACCGTTAGCTAAAGGGAGCCATAGAATCACAACCTCGCATGACTCTGAACACCTTACAGAGATTCCGACCTCTGATGAAGTTTTGCATTGATCGACACTTTATCTACCTTACAACGCAAGCCGATGAACATAAGGAGCAGTTGTAGTCGTACTACAAGATCATTGAAGAGGATCTTGAGGAGATCACTAAGGACTAGTCAGTAGACCTCCTTATTCTAGCAGACCCTGCAGAGATGTCTGACCCTAACAGCCCATAAACCGCGCACAATACACCGGGGCCCAGTAAAACGAAGAAGATCGAAGAAGTACAAGAATTAAGCAGTGCCTCAGGGAAGACTTCTTCAGTATCACCTAATCGAGGGGGTGATGACGAAGTAGAAGACATAAACGATACAGGAGATAAATAGAAGCAAGGTGAAGAAACACCACTGAGAGATGAGACCGTACCTTGAAGAAGAGGAAGGTTTCTCCCCCGAAACCTTCTTCTCAGAAGAAATTGAGAGCCACCATGACCAATATGAAGATCGTGCTTACTATTGATGAATTTGACTTCATTGTAGAAGCCCTCAATGAAGCTTCGCTGGAAATTGTGGAGAAACAAGAAGCTAAGAAGGAGGAAATGTATGATAGACTTAAGGTCGAGTTCCGCGGGGTACAGTAGGCCCTTTAGTCTAGCCGCGTATTGTCCACTGCACCCCTATCATAATGAGAACCAAAGTTGGGGGATGATCCAGCCCAACTCTGCTAATTAGTTGATGTGGTCCAAGCTCGTCTTCATGGAGCACAAGAAAAAAAAGAACAAGCTACCCAAAACTTGAAGCAGGTACAAGGTGACACTGTAGAACAATGCACAATTGTAGAGCAGGAGAAGGTTTCTCTCCAGGCCAATTTTGAAGCAGAGAAAGCACAGATGCAGCAAGAGAAAGAATAGTTGCTCACAGAGCATCTCGAAGTAAAAGAATCAGTAAACAAATCTCTCCACTTTGTGATAGGCTTAGAGCTATAGGCTGAATACCAAGTCACACATCAAGTAGAGCAGCTCCGCACTATACCTGACACCCCGCAGGATGTAAGGGACCAAAGGGAAGAAACTACTCGAAGCACAGTTGAAAGAATAAAATTCCTTGCCCTGGAATGCAAGAAACTGAGTGATCACAGTGCCCAAACATATGAAAAACTCACTAAGGATCTAGAATTGAAGGCACTGGAGTCACATCTCCAGGAAGCGAAGTATCAAGCAGAGACAATACAGACATAGTTGAAGCCCCTGTCATCCATGGAAAGAATGAAGCGATCCCAAGAGCAACACACTGCCCAACAGCAAGTCCATACTATTCAGAGAACAGTTATGGAATTAACCTAGGTCCTAGAGGCTCCAACCTGTGCAGGATGAGGCTTACCAATTATTCACAGAAATCGAAGGCCGAGGAGAAGAACTGGAGCAAGTTGTCACTGCATTTGAACAACACCTCAAAGGACCTATCAACGAAGCAGTCATATAAGAGTTCTATGAACATGAGGTCATAGCACAACAACAAGTCGAAGCATCTCGAGCCAATATCGAGGCTTTAGAAGCAAGACTAGTCATATCAGAGTGACTCGGGATGAGTCACAGGTGAGTGTTGGGGGCCTGTTGGCCCTTGACCAAGTTTGAGGATTCTTGGTCATGTTTGACCAGATTTTGGGACTTTGACAAGTTGTCGAAGGAAGACTGAAAGATGAAGTGGAGATCGCTGGATCTCGGCCCCTTTTAGGTCCCTTTTTGGGATTTGGGATTATGTAATGGGTATGGGAATGTCAACCCATGGGTTCACCCATGCTTAGGCCTATTTTGTATGTATAAATAGATGCTAGGAAATGTAGTGAGGAAAGATAAAAGAACGAATGGCTGAGTGCTAGAATTGGATATGTGTGATCAAGGGTTGTAAGTGATTTGGTGCATACTGTGTGAGACTTGTAGAGCTAAGTGCAAGTCATTGTAAGAGACTGTAGAAGGTTGTGTGCTTAGATCTACTCGGGGAAGGAGGATCTAGCGAGCTGTACAGATCTCCTATCCTATGCAGAGTAGGGTTTTGAGGCTCTATGCATGTAACCTATTTAAGAAGCTAATAAAGAAGATGAAGATTTGGTGGACGTAGCTCTAAGGTGGGGGTGAACCACGTACATGTTGTGTTGTTCTACTTTGTGCAATGTGTTGATGTGCTTATATGTTAATGTGCTTAGTGCTTGAATATAGATGAATGACCTGTTGATGCTTAATGCTTAATAATATGGATGGATGTTAGATCTCACTGATGTACATGTGCTTAGTGTTGAATCTATTAGGATATGGTCTATTTCGTCATGCTAAGTGTTGTTAGATGCTAAATCTGGTTGAATACTGCGTTGTGTTGTAATTAGGGTTTAATTGCACTGTAACTAAGAACTCAATATTGATAAATATAATTGTTGAGTGCTTTGTTAAGTGATTATAATCACATATATGTGTCCCATCTAAGGTTATAGACACTGGAGTCCTTCAACCACCCCTACCTCTACCTTGGGTGAGACTTCATTTGCTTTGCAGGTGTTTCCGAAAGGGCTGGTAGTTAGGGTTTTGTTGGTGCATTGTTGTAGCGTTGAACCCTAGGTCTGCCCCTGTGTCAACACAATTATTCCCTCATGGGGAAAGGATATGACGTGAAACACCGACGAGATGATCGCTATCATGGCATAAGACCATCTCCTCCCAAGTAACAAGTTATAGTCGATCGGCGCATCGATTACTTCAACCTCTACACAGACGGATTTTCCTCCTAACTTGATCAAACAAGAAGAAATAATACCATGGGTTCGAAATGATCGTCCATCGAGGGAAGGGGTAATCTTTGGAGAACCAATAGCTTTCCAACAAGACAATGACTTTACGCACATCAAAACCCCTTCATCAACGACCATCCTTTGGATCAGATGATTATTAGAGACAACATTGATCTGGAAGGCGACATGATAGGGAAGACGAAGCTTGACATCAATGGCACTGAACTTCATCACAAGATGACTAGTAGAATTAGTGGCTCATATAGCAAACAACAATGCAGCCCGCTGTGCTGGGAAAATTTGGAGTACTTCCAAAGAAGACATTGCACACGGGGTTTAAGCCAAATCTTCGACAATAGAATAGTTGGGGGTGGCTCTCACATTAGGGTTTTCCATTTTTCATTTGTACACACCCTTAGGTATGCCCGTCATTGTCTCTTTCTTAGGCTTATCTACGTTTAGAGGTGCCTAATCCTATGAAGTTTTTTTCCCTTTGTCTTTCGACTCTGGGTTTCTATAATCATGATTCCTAGTCTACAAGTCAATGTTCAGTAGCTTCATATAACTAAGAATTCTCATGAATTCATTGTATCCATTGTCTGGGGTGCATTTGTCATGCCCCCTTGCTGGTTAGAGTTGGAAGAGTCAACCTGCAAGTTCTTCCCTTGTGGGAAAGGGTTTTTAAACACAGTGGGTTTTTGTTGTTTCAACTTCATAAAGCGCTAGGATTCTTCCATTTGGGGGAATTGATGTGTCAGATGATCATCCCTGCAAATTTTACAAGGGAACTTCACCTTCTTTTTTTCATCTTTTTCCCTCTCAACATTCTTATCAAATTTCTTATTATTTCCCTCACCACATTTCTTACCCTTTTTTTCTCTAGGCTGCTAAGGACCCTTTTGACTCTTCGCTTGCACTGAATGTACATCTGAATATTGGGTGGCGGGGGTGGTCAAGCCCGGGGCCAAACTAGTCGTAGGTTGTTGGATATCCAAGCTCTGCATCTGGTTTGTAACCAGATTTGCAACCTTGCTTTGTGCGAAACCCACAATGCCATCAACATGTGGAGTAGACTTTGTCTTTTCCAAGTTGAGATTAGACCTAGGAGCATCTGGAATAATCTCATAGAGCATGCTAGATTGAGAGTAAATAAGCTCTAACTGTTGCACCTTAAAAATCACTTGCTCTTCCGAAAATACTCCCAAAGTCAAGACGTCCTTTGAAATGTACAAGAGTAAGGATTTTAAGAACCACTCAAGGAGATATCTTGGTGGAAATGTTGCTTTTATCAAGATCTTCTACCTCCTCCATTCCCGAATGTGATCAGAAATGTGTATAGCCTTGTCTTGTTCGAAGTTGGCTAGTAGTTTTGTACCAGCATCATACCGAACATGGATTTGGAAATGGCTAAGGAACACCATGGATAAGTCACCAAACATCGTGTATTTCTCTCTTTCTAGTTCTATGTACCACTTGGAACCACCTCCAGTGAGAGTGCACTAGAAAATATGCAAGTGAATCGAGTCATCATTTTACAAATTGGATGAACACCAAAAATGGAAAGTCGTCACATTGTCTTGTGGGTATTCACCAATTTTCCCTTCAAATTTGGGTATGTATGAAGGTAACTTGGTTGGGACCGGAGGATAGTTGGGATGATGACAAATAGGGTCATTCATAAACTTGGATAGGTCTAGAAAATGCATTGTTTCCTGAAATGGTAGCCTAGGCTGCGAAATCGACTGACTGACAACCTGAAAAGAGGACCTTGGATTGTAATTGGTACCAGGTTTCCAGAAAGAGTTCGTGGAAGGACCAGGGCTTGGGATAAAACCTTGTTGACCTTGTTTGAATGGAGGAAAACCTCCACTCATCTGGTTCTCAAAAGGAAAATCAAGGTTTCCCCGACGGACCCCCCTTGTGAATGAAAAACTCCAAGCATGGGGTTAAACTGACCAGGAAAGGGGTTTCCCCCTTGTGACTTCCCTTATGTGGGATTCCAATGGTCTTAGAGAGGGGTACCCATCAATGACGTCCCTTGCGAGGAGAAATTTCCTTACATGGGAACAGATTGACCTTGGAAGGGGTTTCCCCATGCTGAAACTCCAGATGAGGTGAAAGGGGTACTCATGAACCCACCATATAGTGTGAATGGGGTCGAAGTGGACGACATACTAGTGGACAGATATCTGCTACCCATAGAAGCACCCTAGCCCCAGGCAGGGTTAGGGCCAGAAGACGGGAAATTTTCTCTCTCTATGAAAGAGGAGGATGGAGGAATATGACCCTTGCCCCAAGGGAATGCTTGGTAAGGAGTCGAAGTGCTTCCTTGACCAACACTCGATGCATGGGACATCAATTAAGAAGAAAACAACGCATTTAGCACGTCCATCGACGAGATATTGTACGAAAAAACAATTGTTGTTGACAATAGAGATGTAGTTGCACTCATAGCTTGACTGGGACCAATGACCAACGAAGGAATGGTGTTCTTCAAAACGATGACACTTGATTGACTGACAACACTCGTTTCACTAGACACACCGGGAGGAAGGATCCCTTTGGTGATGATCATCGTGGTGGGAGTTTCAGGGACTCTCGATGTAGACACTGGTGTAGTGTCATCCATAACGACCCAGTCAAAAGGGCTATTATCAGCAAGCTTCGATCTAGGAGTTGGGACTTGTACCAAAGGAAACGGATAAGCGCTAGGTAATGAAGGATTGAGATGTGGAGTGAATTCTTCAGCTCCTATATATTCAACTACTACTTCCTCTGGTTCTGAAGCATAAACTTTTGGAGGTTATGGATCTATGATCTCGGACTAACAAGTCGACACAAAAGTGCCAAATGAATCAAGTCTACGCCTTAAAGGAGGCGGAGGAGAATTATTCCTAATTTCTTCTTCAAGGGAAAGGCCTTGAATTATCCTCGATCTACAGGGAAATTGGTCAGCCACTTTGAGATTTTGATTCTTCGTGGGACCATGATACGTGCATCACTAAGAAATTCTACAATTATTGAGCACACTACTAGAAAAATTCCTATATGGCAGCAATAGGCACAAACATGCCTTGTTAATACTCTGACTCGGGTAGATTAGGTCTCAAGGCCGTAATAGTCACAAAGAATGGTAAAGGACCTTTCGAACAAAGGCATGGGTTGATTAATTCTTGCGAACCAACGAACGAAGGAGTGAGAAGCGATTATCCCGACCTCCACTAACCAGGTTTATCTGGTGCAAGTACCCACGCTTCGGGGGGCACCCTCTAGTATTAATGAGAAGTGTGGTGCGAAATATTTCCCAGGTACCATGGAAAATCCTCATAGTCACCTTCATAGATCCATAGGAATGTCCACTAAGGTCACCAACTCGTAGTTAGCGTATGAGGGGGTACAGTTGACAGTCAGGATCGAACGTATGGGCAGGATAGCTAATATCGAAGCCTCTAAATCACTGCCTCTCATGGAGGTATGGGTACTAACAAAACCCCCAATATATGATATTTCTGCTACATTCAGTTAAGCTCTGGAGGGGTCTCTCCTTGGCTCTCCTTCACGTGATCTTGTGTTTAGCTCCTATGTTAGAGGAGGCTCCCCGCTATACTTATATGATGGTTGGATTTGGGCTCTCCCTAACTTAGACTCCTACGCTTATCTTGTGGCCTTGGAGAAATTTACTCTCCACCCTAACTAAGGCCCTAGCCTAAATATGTTCATGTACCCTACAAAAGTGAAGATGTCTAATAAATTTTTAGTTAATCTTTCATTTTAAGAGTTGTTGTTACTCAACAAAGGCACAGATGAAACTTGAATGGTGTTAATGACAGACTCCAAAAGTAAAGCACTTAAGAACACAATGAAGTACGTAGTTTCTTCAAATGAAAATGGCGTGCAACAATGCTTAAACGAAACTCTATTGTTTTCAATGATGAAAACAAAATATTTTTTGAATGCAAGATTTGAGACACTTTATAGTGCAAACTAGAATCTCTTTTCAAAGACCTAATGCAACACAAAACGCAAAATGTTGCAAACAAAGACTCCATTCTTTGAAAAAGACTACCATTAACAAAGTAAAATGTAAAACAACTTGAATAATAGTTGACTAAATATTTTCTTTCAATGATCACAGGCAAGGGTTCAAGAAATGGGTAACAAGCAAGCAAGCATATTTTTGTTCTTTTTTGTTTTCAAAAGAAATAAAAAAACAAAAGGATTAAATTTTTTTTTTCTTTTAGAAACAAAAAAGTAAGTATAGAGACAGAAAGAATTCAGCCAAGAAACCATTGAAAACTCAGTAAGACTGGACGTTCAACCAGACAAACAAGGCTGATCTCCAAATCAACCTAACAAACCTTATACAAAATGACTAAAACAAGATATTTTTCTTTTTTTTTCTATATAAATTTTCAGATTCGAGAAATTAAAAGCTAGAAAGACGCTCAGGATACCCGAGCAAACTCAAAAGAAACAACCACCTCTTCTAGATTCCACCAAAAGATTTTTGAAAAATCCTACTTTCGCACAGGTCTGTGAATATGTGTATAGAAACTCGGGGATATATGTGGGTTATGTTGACGTCGAGGGACTAAAGAGTCCCCAACACCAACATTTTCAACCTCTCGCAGGGCTAGGCGAGAAGAGACGGGAATTTTACCCTAGGCTTAAAGCCCCATGCAAGAAAGCGCATTGAACTCCAGGCCAATTTTCCCCTAACCTACAGTCCAAGAATGGATTCCTTTTCCTTATAGTTTTACTTTTAGTAATATTTTATTTTTATTTAATTTATGATTTTTATGCTATTTTATAATTCAATTACTTCTCTATGGGATTTTATACATTTGGAGTAACAAAATTAAAGAAAGAACATGTAAATAATAAAAATGAAAAAGCAATGTTTTGTTTTTTATTTTAGCAAAAGTAACCAAAACAAAGTTAACCAAAAGCTAAGAAAAGCTAATTACTTCTCTGTGGGATTTTATACATTTGGAGTAACAAAATTAAATAAATAACATGTAAATAATAAAAATGAAAAAGCAATGTTTTGTTTTTATTTTAGCAAAAGTAACCAAAACAAAGTTAACCAAAAGCTAAGAAAAGCTAATAAAACTATATTAGTTTTAAAGTGATCTAATTAAAAGAAAAATTTATTAACTAAACATTAGTTTGAAGATTATAAAGGAGCAACATGTAATGATATAATATTTTTTTATTTTTTAGAAGTAATTAAAACAAAACTAAAAGAAAGGAGAAGTTATTGCTAAAAAGGTAAAAAAAAAAACTTATTAAACAATAAATTTATTAACCATCAAATTATTTGTAAAACAACATGATGAATTAATATTTAATTTGTTTTTTTTTGAAAAAATATGTAAAACTATAATAAAAAAATAAAAATAGTTAGGAAAAAGAAAATAGCAAGCTTTTATATATAAGAGAATTTTATGTACATCATGTTATAGTTGTTCTAGATTTACAATTTTTTTTGAATGTATTTTCATTTTTAATTTTATTTTGAGTGTTGGATTAATAAAAGATGAGGAAAAGTGGGGATTTTAAAGAAATAACAAAGAGATAGTTCTTATTGAGAAATAAATTGATTTTCATTTAAAAGGTTTCCCATACAAATCCATAAATTTTTGAAATCTACAAGTCTCTGTGTAGAGTAGGGCCAAGTATATGGTCTTTAGTCACTCTAGAACAATGTTACAATAGAGAGACTAAGAGTGAAAAAGAAAAAGAAAATTGATCCAAGAAGGAATGGAGCAATGGTGGTGAATCATAAGGAGAAAACCTGCATATAGAAACCGATTAGCGCCAAATAAAATCGAGCTTGAATACAACAAACTAGCAAGTAAACATTCATCTTATGAAAGCCAGCAAGCTCATCCTCTCTTTATCTTTATCGCTGCTTCGCAAGACCCCTTGTTTCCAATGATTCTGTCAATCCCTGTTGAAGATGTAAGAAAATGATGAAATGAAGCAGTCCTCACAGCACTCCAAGCATACCTCTCTCTGAAATTTCTGCCAAAGTTCTCTCTTAGAATTTTATTTCTCTAATTTTTCTCCTTCATAAAAATTAATTTCTCTCTTTTTTTTTAATGGTTGTGTGCTTCTTCTTTTAAATGGTTGGATGAGTAGTTAGAGTAGTTTTAAATCTAAGGTACGGGCCACCACGGGCTCTTTCTATTTGCAATATTATTTCCCTGATTCGTAGAGAAACCATTACATTGAACCGTATATCGACCTTGGTATTCTTTTTTTATTGACACTTGTCCTCCAACAAAGCCAACTGTCTCATGCCCCAACGTCACCTTTAGACATAATAATTTATAATAATTCCTTTCTTAAAGACATAATAATTCCATTTATAAGATCCACATATCTTCGCCTGTGACATTGGTAAATAAACCATTCGACAGTGACAGAACATTGCCAATTCTTCTAATGCAAACCAAACTCAGTGATATTATTGGTTCTTGATCCTCGGTGCCAATGTTATTTGTTTTGTTTTACATCATAAGAATGCAAAAAATTGATGAGTTATCATCTCTTGCCATTTGAAACAAATTTTATCCTCTTTCTTTGGTTCAAATCCTTTACATTACTCTTATATAAAACCTCCAAGTGGGATAACGTGTACAAAGGAATAGATCATGGTAATATAACATATTTTTTCGCTTTTGGCATGGAACAATATTAAATTCATAACCAAAAGGCAAGTCGGTATCACCTTTAAGTTATAATTAAATATTTGAAAGGGATATGACATATGGTCATGCAAACTTAAAGAGTCTCATATGGCTTTGTTATAGGATAAAGAATTTGTATAATTGGTTTACTTTTCCCCTTTTTATCAAGTGAAAATAAAATGGCAAACAATGATATAATAACTTTGTTTTTTTGCATAGGTCAAATTTTAAGGCATGGTAAAAGGAAAATATTTGAAAAGTTAGAATGTGGCGTGTTGATATGTATGACAATAAAGTTGATAAAAAGGGTCAAATATTCATGGAAGCAAAATAATATGTGGGAAGTAAACAAGAGGGTCACTTTTGTGATTGTTCTAGAACTTCAACAA
>ML807612.1:300045-322959 GCA_009831015.1 Picea engelmannii
TTTTTGTGGTACAGGTTGATTACAGGTTGATGCATGGTTCAGATTTATTGGTTCATGTTTACAGTGGTATATCTCACAGTAATAGTGTGACAGTGGTTCCATCATTCTACTTCTACTTCAGTGTGGCAGGACGAGGCAAGGACAGGTGGTTGTAGCCACCTTCCGGTTGTAGCCAGAGAACATTGGGGGTTGTAGCCTCCTTCTGGTTGTAGCCAGAGATTTAGGGAGTTGGAGCTTCCCTCAGGTTGTAGCCTGAGAAAATAGGGGGTTGGAGCCTCCTTCCAGTTGCAGCTAGAAAACAAAGGAAGTGGGTGCTTCCAATGAATGTAATTCTTCAAGACATATAAGAAAAAGCATTATGTGGTTTTCTCTCGATTTGGGTTTCCACGTAAAACGCTGGTGTACTGTGTATGTGTGTGATTGTTTATTTATTATTGCTCATTATTGGATAATAATTCTACATTGATATAACATTTGAAGAAAAAGGATTAATATTACGTTATTACTGATTCACCCCCCCTCTCAGTAATCCAACAGGCAAACAGGAAATCCAACTAGTTCCTTGATTCCTGGAAATTGTCTTTCAGAAAAAATGTAACTGCAGCCAGCTCATTGCATGGAGATTTAGTGGAGTTGAATCTTAGGTACAAGTGTCCCTTGGTATCTAACTACTTTCTGAGAATCCCGTCGAACCTCCTCAGACATGTGGCAGCCCTCCTACAGCTCGGATTTATAGACTATTAGAGTTTACAACGCAATTCTAGGATTCACAACAAACTTTCCTGTAGGTGATGATTTCAACTTTTATCCAAAATGACAAACTGGGTTAGGTCGATTTTTGGTCAGCAAGTCAATGATATTATGATTCAACGACACAAAAAAATTTAGAGGAACCCAGAATGATAGTTAAAATTTATGATGAAAATACGATTTGTATGTGTACTAGGTGATTTTGCAGTGCACGGTGAGTTTTGTAGCACGCAGTGAATTTTGGAGCACATAGTGAATTTTGTAGCACGCAGTGAGTTTTGGAGCGCGCAGTGAATTTTGCAGTGCGCAATTGCAAATGGAAATGGAAATAATAAATGATAAAGCTTCCTTTTGAAACTGACCCTTAGAGATGTCAGATGATGTCGGGCGCTAAAAACAATATGGGTGCTAACAGGCATGACTTTGAAAACTACTGACAAACCTCTAACCTTATCTATGAAAATCATGGTGCTAACATTGTGAAATTGAAAGTAATACAAACTAGCTAGAATGGCGGTAGCTTATCTTTGAATAGAGAGGTGTCGGTTATGATCATTTACAAGAAGGAATTACAAGAGGTTGAAATTACCTTTTAACATAAATTGATAAACCCTAAATATGCAAAACACTAACCCTAGAAGAAGAAGTGCCAAAAGGATTGTGGCCCTCATGGTGGTTAGTTCATACGTCAACTTCCTGGGGGTGAAAATTTTACATACAAACTCCATTTGGGGTGAATACTCATTGGAAAGATCTAACTGAGAAGTGAAATTGTTGGCAAGATTGGGCATGCTATACTAACTCTAGGCCCCCAAATGGCCAAAAAATATCATTTAAGGCCTCAAAATGGCCCCAAAAGTTTAGGACCTAAAAAATATAGATAGAAAAACTACCAAGATGGAGAATCATGTTGAGTTAGTGGAAGAGGTGGGTGGCCACTGAGGTCCACTTGGATTAGTGCTTCCCTATTAGGAAGTAATTATCCCCATTACATCAAGTTCCCTCATTAGGTGGGGGAAATTTTGTTGAATTTGACTCTTGGTGGGAAACTTTCCTTGGTGAAGAGGTTGTTTGGATTTGGTAACTAAAGAGAGTTGTATGTTTTGCTAGAGGATGCCCTTTGTCCTTGTGTCCATGATATGATCCATTATAGCCTTCTCAATGTAGTCAGGATTGAGTTCTATAGGGGCCAAATGATCAACCACCTCCAATGTCCAATAGGGGTGGAAAATATGGTCGAAGCAACTCCACATTAAATATTGGGTGCAAGACAAAGAAAGTGATAATACTCAATTCAAAATCATTCTCACCCATAGCCTTTGTGATGGTGTAAGGCCCATATCATAGTGTTTTGAGCTTCATGTGGGGGGTTGTGAGGAGCTCTATCTACAAATGCAACCACACCTTATCACCAATTTGAAACTTGTGTGGAACCCATTGTTGTACATGTCATTGCTTCTACTTGGCATTGACTTTATACAAGATATCATGAATTTGTTATTAAATGTGATGGATTTGTTCAACAATTTTTTCTTCTCTATATACCTCGGCTTAAGCATGGAAGAACTCTTCTTTTGAAGATGCAATGGGCATAACTACATCAATGGGGGCCAATGGCTAAAAAGGTTGTGTCCAATAGAGATATGGAAGGATCTATTGTAGCTATGTTGAACATATGGAACGCTCACATCCTGTGTATATGGATGTTTGGAGTTGTAAATGTGCAAGATATGCACAGTCATCACGTGGATGGTTAGTTTGCTATCCATTAGATACCATGAGTTGGACCAGAATGTACTAAGGAACCTATTGTCCCTATTTGAAATGATGATCCACGGTAGCCCAAAATGAACCCAAACATGCTCAAATAAGATCTTAGCAATGGCTTTGGTTGTGATACTCTTCTTACACGGTGCCAAAATGGCCACCTTAAAGAATCCATTGACAACCAAAAATACACAATCACTACCATGCTTGGTGGAAGGAAAACTTGACATGTAATCCATGGAGACTAAATCTCAAAGCTTGTTTGGGGTAGGTAGAGGAGTGTACAACCCCTACTTCTTAATGGAAGGTTTAAGAATGGCACATGTAGTGCACAATTTGATATACTTGCTAATGTCTTGTCAAAGTTTTGGCCAGTAGAAATACTTCTAAAGTACTACTACTATATTCTCCACACTGAAGTTCACTTCCACTTGACTGGAAAGTGCCTCCCAAATTAGGTTTTCACTCTTGCTTGAAGGAACACAAAGATCTCCCAGATAGCACAAAAGTGCATCTTGGAGGTGAAAACATGGAACTTGTTTATCTACACTCAATGTCTAATATGTAGCAGTAAAGTCAGGTTCATTGTCATACAATTGGGGCCACTCAGATTTCTTGTGCCCACAAGCGTTAAGAACTATGGTTAGTGCCACAATTGTGGGCCAACTGTAAGAAAATAAACAACCACTTTAAACCAACCAAGAAAGAGAAGACATATTTAAGGAAGAAATAAATGACAAATACATAGTAGATAGAGATTTTAACCTCTAAACCCAACCGAGAAAACCAACATTCCTTGAGTTTCTTGCTCTCTTGTTTTCTTATTCATTCATTGAATAAAGAGTTACATGACTAACCTTGGCCTAAACCTAGGACAAAATCGCCTTCATACTCTCCTGCTTTACACAAGAAAAACCCTACAACTAATTTAGCTTGCACCTACATGACCAACAACACCAATGCGAACATCAACTTATTGCAATTACAGCATGCCTTATTTGTATGATTTACAGCATGAAAAACCTTAAATTATGGCACCCAAAAATGGTTACATATCCATGTAGATGATTGGTTGCAATCTCATGAATCTCAATATTTTGTTACAGTCGGTCTTTAGTCGTCCGCCACTCAACCTCCTGTCGGTTTACCTTTTGAATTCTTGGTCGACCACTTCGACCTTCGACTTTCCGTCGATCACTTCAACTTTGAATTAACCATAGACTTTACTTGACTTGTCGATCGATTTATCACCTAGTTGATCCACCTTGACTAAACATTCGATTCAATATTCTTTCACTTCAAAGAATATAACAACCGAAAATTCTCCCACTTGTTTCATTTTTCATTGATATGGAAGAACTTTAACTTATGTTCACCAACTCAGGGTAGTAATGCCCATTGCCTCTCTACACCAAGAAAACTTCAAAACACTCACAGACTTGTTCAAAGGGTCTACTAGGTTTTCAAAGTATCTACCTTCTCCATCAACACCTTCTCTCTTTCCACCATATCTCTCACAAAATGGTATTGTACATCAATATGCTTCATCCTAGAATGGTAAGATAGGTTATTTTCCAGGAATATTGAGTTTTGACTATTGCAATTTATCTTCATGGCTCTTTTCTCAAACTTGATTTCTGAACACAATTGATTTAGCCATATTGATTCATTGCTTCCATGAGTGGCTACTATGTATTCAGCTTCTCTTGTCGACAAAGCTATAACCATCTATCACTTACTCATCCAGTTGATTGCTCCACTAGACATATTAAACACATACCCACTAGTCGACCTTCATCAATCCAGATCTCTATCCCAGTAGGTGTCGACAAATCCATGTACTTGTAATTCCTTGTCAACTCATGTTTCCCTTGGTAGCATATAGCATAATGTTTTGTCCCACACAAATACTTGAATACTCTCTTGACAACATTTAGGTTCTCTTTTCCAGGTGTCAACATGTATCTGTTGAATATGCCCATTGCATGATCAATGTTTGGTCGAGAGTAGACCAACACATACATTAAACTATCATCAGAACTAGCATAGGGAACACATGCCATGTCCTCTCTTTATTCCTGTTTCTTTGGACACTATTCAACAATTAGTTTTTCTCCCATAGGAATTGGTACCTTGATCGGTTTGCAATCCTACGTGTTGAAACGCTCCAAGATTGTTTCAATATACTTTCTTTGATTTAACAAAATCTTTCTAATTTGTCATTCTCTCTTGATCTCCATTCCTAGAATGAATTTCCCTGCACCGAGATCCTTCATGCTAAACTTTGAGGATAGTTTCTTCTTCACCTCTTTTATTTCATCCATGATGTTTTTGACCAACAACATGTCATTGACATACAAAGCTACATATATGAAACACCCACCTTCTTTCTTGGAATATACATAGTGATCAACATTACTTCTCACAAATACCAAATTAAGGATGTATATGTAAATATTTTGATACGACATCCTTAGTGATTTATGTAGACCATAAAGGAATCTCTTCAACTTTCACACTAGCTCTTTCTTGACCCTTACTGCAAATCCTTTAGTTTGTTTCATGTAGATTTCTTCTTTCAGGTCCTTATGTAGGAATGTTGTCTTCACATCCATTTTCTCTATTTCAATATCAAATGCTACAACCAGAGACATTAGTACTCTAATGGAAGTTAATTTTGCAATAGGGGAAAAAATATTACCAAATTCGACTCCCTCGGCTTGGGAATACCCTTTTGCTATCAGTCAAGATTTGAATTTCTCGACTTGACCTGCTACATTCAAATTTTTCTTGAACACCCACTTTCTATTGATGTATTTCCTTCCTTTAGGTAGCTCTACTAAATGACATGTCTCATTATTGTGTAATGATTCCATTTCTTTGACCATGGCATTCTTCTAGATTTTACCCTTTGTCAATTCAATTGCCTCCTTGACCGACTTGGGCTCCTAGTCAGTGGCAAATAACACACATGTAGAATAAAAATCAGGTGGACTAATGGAGCCCTAAACAATGCTTTTTGGCTCGTCACCGTGAAAGTATAGACTGTGTCATATTTCAATGGTGTAATGTGTATTTCTTTGAAATACCTTTCCAACGGGCTATCACGTGCCTAAAACGGAGTTCATATGCAAAAGTTACGACCTCGAGAAGTTGAGGTACCAAATTACCTTAGGGGCCCACATAACTTTTGGCGTTTCACCTCCTAGGGTTAGGTTTTTGGATGTCTAGGGTTTTATAATTCATGAGTAATATAAAAAAGGCCTCTACAGATTCATTGTAATCATTATGCTCAGACGGATGCGTGTAGCAACCACATCTCTTCTCAGAGATAGCTACCACCATTCGAGCAAGTGTTTCAGTTCTGCAGCTTTACAGTTTCACCCTATTTAATTTATTCAATAGAAGATATTGTTCATTGGATATCTGTGTTATTATTCATACCTATGTGTTTATTGTATTCAGTCTGCTAATCAGTTTTTTTTCGCTCATAAATCCAGACTAGTGGTATCAGAGTGTTCTACTCTTCATTTATTTTTCTTCATGCATGTCTCGAAAAGACCTAGGTACAAGAAGTTAGGACTCAAACCAATCGAGTTGTTGTAAGATCAATTGCATTGAGCCCGACAACAACCCATTTTGGGGGGGGGGGAGAAAGATGATGAAGCAAGATATCCTAATAAAATGTTGATCGAGGAATCCCTCACACAACATGATGGACAACTTCACGCAGATCCTTTGATGGCTGCCCACATAAAAAGAATCTTCATCGAGCGGCCATGCAACCCCCTTCAAGGTACATGTAAATTTTGATATTTCATTATTTGAAGGACTGATAGAGGTAGATGTTGTAGATAAATGGTTGAATCTGCTTGAAGGGTATTTTCCAGTCCACAATTTTACCGATACGGAAAAGATTACTTTTGCACTCCTCAAGTTTGCCCCCCATGTTAAGGACTGGTGGGATACTTACTCTGAGTAAAGGGTCGTAGAGAAATCTACAATATTTGTGGTGGCCCCTACATGGTATTCCTTCTGGGATTCCATTAAATAACAGTACTACCTTGTTGGAAGCTATGAGCACCAGTACACCAGATGGGATACCCTGTGTCAAGAAAGGGACCATACAGTACCAGATTTCACCAATATTCTCCATACCCTATGCACCAAATTGGGTATAAAAGGATCTGAGCATCATATGGTGCTCAAATACTATGGATGTTTACATAGATACATTCAAACATAAATGGAGTTTCTGGACATCACCTCATTGGGCATGGCTTATAGATACCATGTTAAGATCGAGCATAAATTTAAGCAGAAAAGGCGAGAGTTTGCATTTACAAACTCCTCACAACTGAAGCAGGTAAAATTTGGCCCCAACCCACACAGTAAGGGACCGAGCCAAGATGGTCACTCTTAGGAAAACCTATCCAAGCCTCAAAACAAGAAATGCAATGAGAAGACAAAGAAGGACACGGGAAAATGGTGTGAGTACCATAAAATCCCTTGGCACCACATTGAAGAATGTTGACATGGGTCCTAGAGATGTCAATCAGAATAGTATCTAGTATATTTTTCATTTTACCCTCAACATAGATACCATGCTTCACTAAGGGGTTCATGAGGTGATCAACACCTCCATTCCATTTC
The DNA here is from genome assembly GCA_009831015.1 of Picea engelmannii. Classification (NCBI taxonomy): domain Eukaryota; kingdom Viridiplantae; phylum Streptophyta; class Pinopsida; order Pinales; family Pinaceae; genus Picea; species Picea engelmannii. The sequence goes on from ML807612.1 coordinate 307,216, forward strand.
GATCAAAATTCTCCTTTTTCCACTCAACTCAGTTCTAGGAGGAAATAAGATTGATGATGTAAGTCCTTCCAAGTTCGGTGTCTCCCTATCACACCTCAAGAATAGCTTCATCATAAGGAAAAACAATATCAAGACATGTTGGGTATGTTCTATATTCTTTTCAAGATTAGTCCCATGTACTCTACACTGATATGGGAGAAAGGGGGGGCATTTGTTTTTGGCGATTTTTTGGCACATGATTTTCGTCGATGGTTTTCTAATTTCAGTTAAGGAATTAGGGTTGTTAACTAATCTGGGTTAATGGATTAGGTTTTTGGATGCTGTCAGATCCTACATGTAAATTATATTGTAAGCAATTAAGATGATGATGAATAGAAGATTAGAGGTGCGGCTCTAAACAGGTTGTCGATTTTCTCGGTTTTGGTTTCCAGGGTAAAAATCTTCGTGTAATGTGTGTGTGTGCCACTATATCTTTTCTAATTTCATTAAGAATATATTTGCAGTAATTTGTTGTACAAGTTTTAAATCTACATTTGGTATCAGAGTTGTTGTTGTCTTTAGTTTAATGTCTTTGTAGATAATGGTTTGACTCAGGTCTGTGATAAACATTTTTACAATGGGATATCTGTGGTATTGATTCTTTGGGTGAAAATAAATGGTGAGTTGTTTGAAAAAAGAGATAGATAGATTTAATGAGAAAAGTGTTTTGTTGCGGAAGCTCAATATGGAAGATATGCGGGTGGACAAATATCTATGGATCCAGGTACTGCACCTACATGAATGTTAGCAGAATATTGGAAAATTTTGGATCAAAAGGTAAAGAGAACAATCTGGTTGTCTCTCAGATTTAGTATTACTAAATGTGTCGGGGGAAGCTACAACCAAGGCACTATGGGATAAGTTAGGGTATTTGTATTAATCAAACTCCCTCGTAAATAAATTGTTCCTACGGAAGAAGTTGTACAGCCTGAGGATGAAAGATTGAGACTTAGTGATAAAGCATATGAATGACTTCAATGTTATGGTAATTCATCTATTATATGTTGATATTAAGATTTCTGATGAAGATAAGTGTATCAGTTTATTGTGATATTTACCATACTCGTGGGATAGTCTAGTTGTGGCCATAGGTAGTAATACAACTACATTAATTTTTGGTGATGTGGTCTCATCCTTGTTGTCGGAGGAAATGACATGGAAAAACATGGAAGCATAGAGCAAAGATGCATTATTTGCAAGAGGACACTCCCAAGAAAGAAATAGATCTACGTCCTCAAGTGGAAGATCTAAATATCCCAGAAAAATTGTAAAGGTATGTTGGAGATGTGGAAAATAAGGTCACTACAAGAAGCAATGTAGATCCAAAAGTGTTGAGAGAGGGAAGGGATATGAAGATGTTCCTTCTAAAGAAGAAAAAATCTCCACGGAAGAAGGAGGAGATGTGTACTTGGCTTATTCAAGCACACATGCATATCATGAGGCATGGTTGGTTGACTCAGGTACATTCTTTCATATGACGCCTCACATGGAGTGGTTTATCGAGTATGAAAGGTATGATGGAGGTTATGTTTTCCTAGGTGATGACTTGACATCCAAAATCATAGGATGAGTAAAAGTCAATTTGAATCTCATGGATGGAAGGATTACAACACTCCATGGTGTTTTTCACATCCCAGGATTGGCCAGAAACTAGATTTATATAAGAAAAATGGATGATACAGGAGTAAAAACAATATTTGAGAAAGAAACTTGGAGGATGGTTCAAGGAGCAATGGTGTTACTGAAAGAAATTTGGTTTAGAACTCTATATAAGATGCAAGGAAGCATTACTAGTGATGGGTGTAATAGTTTCATTGTTCCTGATATTGGAGTTGAAGAAGGAAAAACTCCTACATTCTTTGGAGAAAATGTTATGTTGTTGCATCAAAGACTAGGGCATATTGGAGAAAAAGGGACTTTGACTACTACATAGTTGATCCAGGTGGATATTGGTGGCCACCTACCTATTCCAATTGGCTCCTCTTGTCCATTTTTAGTTCAACACGTTCTTTTGTACTTATTTGTAATTGTGGGTTCTACACTTATGGGGTTGTTTGAATCCCTACACATATTCTAGGTGTATACTGGTGGCCTCTCACCTAATCCAGCTGGATTATTTTGTATGTTTTCATGTCAGTACATCTTGTTGTACTTCCAGGGTCATTTTGGAGCCCTAAACAATGTTTTTTTGTCTCATATCAACCAAACTATAGACTAAGTTAGATTTTGAAGGTGTAATGTGCAGTTCTCTGAAATACCTTTCCAACGGGCTATCACACGCCTAAAACGGAGGTCGTATGCAAAATTTACGACCCAGGGAAGTTGAGGTACCAACTTACCATAGGGACCCACATGACTTTTGGCGTTTCACCTCCTAGGGTTAGGTTTTTGGATGTCTAGGGTTTTGGCATTCAAGAGTAATATAAAAAACTCCTTGTTGGCCCTTGGGTATGAATGTAAGTGAAGAGTAAAGCAGAAAAGGCAAAATGTGAACTGCGATGAAGACACAGTGACTGTTACTGGGTCGAAGTAAGCAAAAGAGCATAAAAGACAGAGCGAAGTAAGAGAAAGCAAGACGTTGGACGAGGAGATAAAGGATGATAGATGAACAAGGAATACGAGTCGTGGACAACCCGGCAAGCGAAAAAATCCACCATTGGATGATTTGGAGCACCACGCAAGAAGGAAGGAAAGATAGGCTAGCGAAGCCCTAAAAACGTGGGTCAAGTTAACCTAGGGTTTTGTTATCTAGGATTTTGACACTTAGGTCTCGGCCTAAGGTTGTCGGTGAGCTATTGTAATGTATAAATAGAGATCTAAAGGACTAGGGATGGGTTGTTGGTATTGTTGTTCTAGTTTTGTTATTGGTGTGAGCGATTATTATTGTGTGAGAGAGAAGTTCTAAGAGTAAGAGCCTTTTGGTATTGTAAGATCTTCAGCTAGGTGCGAAGATTAGTCCTGTAGTTGGGTGCGTAGGAAGGAGAGAGATAAAGAGGAGAAGAAAGAATATCTTCTAGTGGAGAGCGCAAACAAGAACTGTATGCTTCATCTTAATATATTATAAAGCATAGTTTTGTTGACATAGCCCTAGAGAGAGGGTGAACCACGTATATTTTGTGTTGTGTGTGATTGATGCTCTGGTCTTTTCCATTTGATATACTGCTATCGCATTACTGTGTTAGATCTGATAGATAGTTGTGTCGAGTAGATCTGAACTGGTAAGTGATATATAAATGTTGTATTATTCTTGTATTAGATCCACTTGGTATTCCCTTTGGTTGTATACATTCTCTGTCCTACGACCCCCCCATAGCTACTTCGGGTGAGACTGCATCTACTTCGCAGGTGTTGTCGAAAGGGATAGTATTTAGGGCTTGTTGGTGCACTCTTGGAGTTGAACCCTGGGTCTACCCCTGTGTCAAAAAATGGTTCCGTTGTCGGGACCAGAATCTTCTTGGGAGAATGTCAAGGTGGTTTCCATCGAAGACAGAGATTCAGAAGTGGATAGAAGATCAAGAAAAGGACTTCGTTGAAGCCTAGGACAAGAACCTTAATCTTAATACAGAGGATTGGTTAGGAAGATATATCTTTATTGATATACACGATATTTTCTTTGGAGGAATCCATAGAGAGTTATACGAGTGGCTAGCTAGGTTAGAAGATACCCAATTTGAGATCAGATCTAGGCCACCTGTGGTTTGGATGTCGGCGTGGATCAATAAGGTCAAGAGAGTTGATAACGCCATGTCAAGAGTAGTAGATCACTGGTTTGATAGTACCATTAGAGGGTATATCACTGAGTTTGTTGTTGACAGAGTAGAATCATATAGCCAAGCAGAGAGATATTTCTTTAAGGGACCTAGAGGAAAATTTTTACATTTTCTGAAGTTGAAGGTCAAGAAGCTATTGCATGAGAAGAATATCTTGAAGATACAGTAGTCTGTTGGATTGAAGAGCTAATGTTCAAGAACTCAGACAACGACAGTGACACAGAGGCTAGACATATGCACAGTGGGAGAGTGTTTAGAGAAGTTCCTCTTGTGAACCTGTTTAAGCAGAACTATGAGGATGAGGGTTTCTATACTGGAGAAGAGGCAGATCTGACAGATGAAGAGAATTCAGAGTCTGCTAGGCCAAAGGAAGGGAAAGCTGAAGAACCTCACTGGGAAGAGTTAGAAGCTTCAGGAACTGCACAGACTGTGGAAGTAAGTACTATTACTCCTCCTGTTGATTCAGCAGCATTAAGCAATCAGAGTAATCAGAGTCACTTGAGCATTCAGAGCACTGTCACTGGTAGCCCAACACATACTCAGTTAGGAAACCTAGGAAGATCTATGGAATATGAGATGAGGTTACCCACCTTTAGAGGAGATGGATCTGAAGATCCTGATCAGCACTAGTTTCTATGCGAAGTCATATGGAGTAGTAAGATGACCGACGAAGCTGTCAAACGAACTCAGTTTATTAATACCCAAAGATATTGCGCACTGAGCTGGTACATGAAGTTTGTTAAGGGAATTTCCCAGCCTAAACTGTTGAATGAGATCAAGAATGCGTTGATTCCTGAGTTCAAGAAACCCAAGTCAGAGTCACAGTTCATTATAGAACTGAAAGAAATCAAGCAGAGAATGGTTGAACCCGTATGGGAGTTCGATCAGAGGTTTAAAACCTTGACAGGCCACTTGAGTTTCCAGATCCCAGATGAGCAGAACAAGGAATAGTTCATTGTTTCCCTCTTGCCACACATCAGAGTTCCTCTGATGCAAAAGAAGATTACTTCGTAGGCTAAGGCACTAGAAATCACCATGAAATTAGAATTGACCCCAATGGGAGAATCGAGCTCAGGTATGAGTCAAATCTTGAGTCAGCTAACTAGTTTGTCTCTACAGGTTGAGGATATGAAGAAAGACAAGGGAAAAGACAAAAGAGAAGACATTTGGTGTGTTAGATGCAAATCAGAAGGCCATGGCAAGGAACATTGTCCCCTATTCCATGAATACTTAGCCTCTGGAGCTCTGAGCCCCTTGAAGCAAGTTACCCTACCCTGGTGCAAGGTATGTAGAAATAGACATCACCCTGGTGAGTGTTATTACATGCAAAAATATGTTCAGACACTCACAAATTTGTATTGCACGTTCTGTAAGTCGGTAGGGCATGATGATAGGGATTGTAGGGCTTATGACCTCATGCATGTAAGGTCAAGGGATATATACAAAATTCAAGGTGAAGTACAGCAAGAAGGAAGCATTGTGAAGTATAACTCCCCTGGGAGAGGAAACTTCAACCCTCGTGGTGGATTCGGAGGAAGAGGAAGAGGAGGAGGTATGGGTCGAGGTCAAGGACAGATAATCTATTATCACTATGCACAGCTGAGACACTTGGCAAGGGACTGTCAGAACCCTTGTACCACTTGCATTTATTGCAACTCCTTCGAGCATGTTATCGAGGAATGTCCAACATTGCTCGCTAAACTTCAAGAGAGACGAGGACCTCAGTAGAACCCGCAAATACAAATAATTAAATCATAAACTCACGGATCATATCCCAAATTCATTGTTATCACTAGAGGAGGCGTTGTTACAGGAGAGGATATAGTAATCCAAGGAAATACTACAGAAGAATTAGGAGTCAGGAAAGCTACAGAGAAGACACGAGTGTTTGATCCAAAGAAAGAAAGACAAATCTTTGAGGAGTAAATAAAAGAATTCAGGAGATACCAAGGCTCTTCATCGAAGACATGACCATAAGTAAGAGAATGTGGGATTCCTATGGCATTTGATCAGTATACTTCACCCAGAGATCGAAAAGAGGTGAGTAAAATTGTCAGTTTCTTGTATACGTTTATAGAGTTGATTAAAGATGAGAAAGTTATACAAGAACTACAAAATTTGGTCATACAGTATGAGATAGGAAGGGTAGATCCTTTACTGAATAAAGAAGTACATCAATTATCCAAAAAGAGAAGGACAAATAAATAACTACACATTAATGCTCAGATTGGAGAGTATGATATAGACTATGTGGTCCTTGACTTAGGGTCGGAGGTCAATGTCATGACAAAGTAGACCTGGGCACTGATGGGAAAACCTAAGTTGATATATTCCCCTATTAGGCTTAGGATGGATAACCAGCAGGCAGTAAGCCCCTTTGGAAGATTGGAACATGTCCCTATGGACATTGATGGAGTAAGGACATTTGTAGACTTTGAGGTGATTGAGATAGTTGATGATGGTTGTCCATACCCTGCATTGTTAGGAATTGATTGGGCTTTCAATAATTCCACTGTGGTCGATTTAAATAAAATATGAATGACATTTGAAGGAGATGGCCTTAGGGTCATTGCACCTTTAGATCCTGATGAAGGTCGGCGATACACAGAGCCCATCAGAGAAGAAGACCATGCATGTGAACTAGAAAACATATACAAATTAATAGCCAGACAGTAGGATTACATTAATCCTATGATGGATGGGAACCTAAGCTGGCGAAGTGACAATGCATGTTCATCAGATTCAGAAGAAGCACTAGAGAACTGGCATAACAAAATGTATGAATTATCTACAAGGAGATGTGCTAGATTAACCAGAGAAGTATGTTGGATCAGTACAACAGTAAGTAACTTACCCACCTTCGATGGTCTGAATCCTTTAGAAACCTTCTTATCGAACTTTGAAGAAAGTGTACCAATGCAACAATGATTGTTGGCAATGGATGAGGCCTTGAAAGCCACACCAGCGAAATGGTGGGGGACACACAAAAACAAAAAAATAGACTAGGTACAATGTCTCACTTTGATGACAACACGGTTCTCAGTGCAGGTAGAAGGCTGCAAAGTTAGGTACACAGGTCGAAGTTGTCTGAAGTACCATGTGCGAAGTTGTGAGGAAACCTAGAGCAACATCCATCAATAACAATGGGTGCACAAATTCATTAACATGTTGGACACAATCCCTATCAACTGGTACCTACAAGCAGAGTTGCACCTCATCACCGCAGATTGGGAAGGTATGACTCGGAATTGTGTAACTACCTTATTATTCGAAAGTCAATATACTACAGTAGATCACGCATTACAGGTTGTAAGACAGAAATTATTTTAGGATGCATCTAGTCTCCCTTTAGAACAAGAAGAGGACAAATGGACTACGCCTCTCCAAAAACTGCAAGGTTGTTACAACATCAATGTTGATGAAGACGATGATCCTAGGAAGGTGAACATCATAGAAACAGAAGGCCAAAGAGATATGGAAGGACCATAAGTTGAGCTACCATTTATTGGACAGTTGATCAAGATCAAGAAAGTCAATATTGGAATAGAGAAAACACCAAAACTTGCAAATGTTGGAGATTATTGGGATGTTGCCACTATTGACAAGATCACAGAATTGCTACATGAGTATTAGGACTTGTTTCCAATCAAGTTCACTGATATCAAGGGCATTAAAGGGCCTATGGGAGAGATGAGGATCCCTTTGAAACCATATGCAAGACCAGTCAAATAGAGACCCTACAGATTGAACCCTAAATATAAGGAAAAAGTGAAGATTGAGCTCGACAGAATGTTGGAAGCAGGGATTATAGAACATGTTGAAGAATAAGAATGGATTAGCCCTATGGTGGTACAAGACAAGAAAATAGAAGAGATTGGGATCTGCGTAGATCTCAGGAAGCTGAACGATGCATGTTTGCATGACCCCTTCCCCACACCATTCATTGATGAAGTGTTAGATAATATAGGAGGCCATGAGGTATATTATTTTACAGATGGATTTTCAGGATACCATCAGATCCAGATTGCCAAGGAAGATCGCCATAAGACCACCTTTGCCACAGAATGGGGATCCTACCAGTATACAGTGATGCCATTTGGATTGAAGAATGCCCCAACCATATTTTCTATGGTGGTGGTCGAAGAATTCAAGGAGTTTCTACATAAGTTTCTAGAATCATACTTTGATGATTGGACTATTTTTAGTTTATTGAAAAATCATATTGAATGTTTAAGGCTAATGTTGGACAAGTGCAGGCAATGTTAGATTGCCTTAAACCTGAAAAAGTGCATTTTATTTTCACCATTTGGAGTGTTGTTAGGTCATATTGTATGCAAGCAGGGATTGCTGGTAGATCCATCTAAAATTGCCATTATAGTTTATCTACCCCCTCCTACTTCAGTGAAACAGCTGGGCACTGCACTGGACACACTGGATATTATAGGAAGTTCATTAAAGGCTATGCCCATATTACAACACCCATGGAGAATATTTTGAAGAAAGACTGTCAATTTCACTGAACAGAAGAATGCCAGCAGAGCTTCGACATGTCGAAACAAAAAATGGTTATTGCACCTATTCTGGTTTTCCCATATTGGAGCAAGGAATTTCACGTGCATGTCGATGCATATTCTATTGCATTAGAAGATGTCTTAGCAAAATCGGGAACAGGAGACATCGACCACCCGTTAGCTTTTGCTAGTAGGAAACCATCCATAGCAGAGATTAATTACACCACCACTGAGAGAGAAGGGTTAGCCATGGTGTATGCACTGTAGAAGTTCCGCCACTACTTGCTGGGAGGACACTTTAAAATGTTTAATGATCACTCTGCACTGAAATACCTAGTCAACAAGCCAATGTTGGGGGGGAGAATATGCAGATGGCTTCTGTTATTTCAGGAATATGATTTAGAGATCATGGTTAAGCCAGGAAGAATGAACAAAGGTCCTGACCACTTTTCAAGGTTGGAACATGGAGAAGAGCCTACTAGTTTGGAGGATACACTGTCGGATGCACAGTTGCTAGTCATTAGAAATATTGATGTCCACTTTGCAGAAATAGTCTAGTTCCTGTCAACAAGAATGGCACCTAGTGAATATACAATCACCAAGAAGAAACAACTAGTAGTGCGTGTTGCAGAATTTTCACTTATAGTTGGACATTTATACAAGATGGGACCTGATGAGATACTGAGGAGGTGTGTTATGGAAGTAGAGTGACCGTTGATCCCCATCGAAGCTCATGAAGGCATCGCAGGAGGACACTACATAGGGAAAGCAACTGCGCAAAAGATTCTTAGAGCTGGCCTTTGGTGGCCTACCTTACACAGAGATGCTAAGGACTATTACAGAGCCTGTGATGTATGCCAAAGAGTTGGGAAACCATCCAAAAGAGATGAAAATCCTTTAGCACCACAGCTGACCCTACAGGCATTTGAGAAATGGGCCATTGACTTCGTAGGACCTATAAACCCACCAAGAAAGCGCAAAGGAGCAAGGTACATAATCACTGCAACAGAGTACTTGACCAGATGTGCCAAAGCGAGAGCAGTTAAGGACTATAGTGCAACTACAGTTGCGCACTTCATATTTGATGACATCATAACCAGGTTTGGATTCCCGAAGATCCTTATGAGCGATCAAGTCACACATTTCATCAATAAAACAATTGAATCCTTGACTGAGGAATTTGCAGTCCATATCCGAAGAGCACACCTTACCATCCACAAGGGAATGGGATAGTTCAAGCATTCAACAAGATCTTGGAGACAACGTTGACAAAGATATGTAGTGTGAACATCGATGACTGGGATTTAAGAGTACCAACAGTATTATGGGCCTATAGAACCACTTGCAAGAAACTGACCATGCAGACCCCCTTCAAGTTGGTGTATGGTCTCGAAGTCATTGTCCCAATAGAATATTTGGTACCAAGCTTAAGAATTGTTGCCTTTATAGATATGGATGAAATTGGCATTGTTCGAGAGAGGCTTGTGCAGTTGGTCGAGTTGGAAGAAGACAGATTCATTGCAGGATTTCACCAGCAGGTTCAGAAGGAAAGAGAGAAGGCCTACCACGACAAACACATCAAGAAGAAGGCATTTAAGAAAAGTGATATGGTACTGGAATATGATAGTAAGTTCATGAAGCATCTTAGGAAGTTCAGAATGCATTGGCTTGGGCCATATGAGGTCGCCTATGTTACAGAAGGAGGAGTTGTGCAGTTGAAGACTTTGAATGGAGAATCGAAGGAAGGTTTGGTGAATGGGAGTTGGTTGAAATTGTATTATGACAACCAGCTACCTCGTAGCTCTTAGTAAAAGCATGAGGAAAAGGGTCTAGGTACCAGGTGCAGTTGAAACTGGGTACCAGACACAAAAAATACAGTCTGCACAAGGAAGGAAGGGAGGACTAGAGCTAGAAGCACAGGTTACCATGTGCAGTCTGAAGCCAAATCTCAATAGAAGGATCAAATATGAAGTTCCTCGGGACGAGTCACAAGTGAGTGTTGGGGGCCTGTTGGCCCTTGGGTATGGAGGTAAGTGAAGAATAAAGCAAAAAAGGCAAAATGTCAACTGCGCGGAAGACACGGTGACTGTTACTGGGTCGAAGTAAGAAAAAGAGAAGAAAATATGGAGCGAAGTAAGAGAAAGCAAGACGTTGGACGAGGAGATCGAGGATGACAGATCGGCAAGGAAGATGGATCATGGAAAACCCAGCAAGAAGAAAAAGCCACCATTGGATGCTTTGGAGCACCGCACAAGAAGGAAGGAAAGACAAGTTGGCAAAGCCCTAAAAATGTAGGTCAAGTTGACCTAGGGTTTTAGACACCTAGGGTTTTGGTATCTAGGATTTTGACACTTAGGTCTCGGCCTAAGGCTGTCGGTGAGCTATTGTAATGTATAAATAGAGGTCTAAAGGACCAAGTATGGGTTGTTAGTATTGTCGTTCTAGTTTTTTTATTGGTGTGAGTGATTATTATTGTGTGTGAGAGAAGTGCTAAGAGTAAGAGCCTTCTGGTATTGTAAGATCTTCAGCTAGGTGCGGAGATCAGTCTTGCAGCTGGGTGCGCAGGAAGGGGAGAGACAGAGAGGAAAAGAAAGAAGATCTGCTAGTGGAGAGCGCAAACAAGAACTATATGCTTCATCTTAATATATTATAAAGCACAGTTATGTGGACGTAGCCCTAGAGAGAGGGTGAACCACGTATATTTTGTGTTGTGTGTGATTGATGCTCTGTTCTTTGCCATTTGATATACTGCTATTGCATTACTGTGTTAGATTTGATAGATAATTGTGCGGAGTATATCTGAACTGGTAAGTGATATATAAATGTTGTATTATTCTTTTATTAGATCCACTTGGTATTCCCTTTGGTTGTAGACATTCTTTGTCCTGTGACCCCCCCATAGATACTTCGGGTGAGACTGCATCTACTTCGCAAGTGTTTCTGAAAGGGCCAGTAGTTAGGGCTTGTTGGTGAGCTCTTGGAGTTGAATCATGGGTCATCCCCTGTGCCAACATGCCTCTAGATCTTCATTGTAATCATTTTTCTTAGATGGATGCGCGTAGTAGCCACATCGCTTCTCAGAGATAGCTACCACCATTCGAGCAAGTGTTTCAGTTCAATAGTTTTACAGTTTCACCCTATTTAATTTATTCAATAGAAGATATTGTTGATTGGATATTTGTGTTATTCTTCATATCTATGTGTTTATTGTATTCAGTCTGTTAATCAGTTTGTTCCACTCCTAAATATGGACTAGTGGTATTAGAGTGGTTTTTTCTTCATTTATTTTTCTTCATGCATGTCCCCGACAAGATCTGGGTACAAGAAGTTAGGACTCAAACCAATCGAGTTGTTGTAATATCGGTCGCGTCGAGCCCAACAGCAACCCATGGGGGGGGGGAAGAAAGATGATGGAGTGGTATATCCTATTAAAATGTTGCTCCAGGAATCCCTCTCACTACAAAGGAACAAAATGATTGACAAATTTGTGCAAATCCTTCGACGACTGCTCACAGGAAAAGCATCTTCATCAAGAGGCCATGCAACCCCCTTCAAGGTACAGGTAACTTTTGATATTCCATTATTTGAAGGACTGATAGATGTGGATGTTGTAGATAAATGGTTGAATCTACTTGAAGGGTATCTTTTGGTCCACAATTTTACCGATAGGGAAAAGATTACTTTTTCACTCCTCAAGGTCGCCCCCCATGTTAAGGACTGGTGAGATACTTACTCTGAGCAAAGGGCTGTAGAGGAATCTACAATATTTGTGGTGGCCCCTACATGGGATTCCTTCTGGGATGCCATTAAAGAACAGTACTACCTTTTTGGAAGCTACGAGGACCAGTACACTAGATGGACCACCCTGCGTCAAGAAAGGGACCATACAGTATGAGATTTCACCAATATTTTCCATACCCTACGCACCAAATTGGGTATCAAAGAATCTGACTGTCATCTGGTGCTCAAATACTGTGGATGTTTACATAGATACATTCAAACAAATATGGAGCTTCTATACATCGCCTCATTGGGCATGGCTTATAGATACCCTGTCAAGATCGAGCAGAAATTTAAGTAGAAGATGTGAGAGTTTGCATCTACAAACTCCTCACAACTGAAGTAGGGAAAAGGTGGCCCCAACCCACACAACAAAGGACCGAGCCGAGATGGTCTCTCTTAGGAAAACATGTCCAAGCTACAACACAAGAAAGGTAATGAGAATACAAAGAAGGACACGAGAAAATGGTGTGAGTACCATAAAATCCTTGGCACAAAATTGAAGAATGTTGCTCCAAGCAGTCACTCGTGGTCGAGTTGAAGGCTTCTAAGTCAGAGGTCGATTCTGATTCAGAATCAAATCCTGAAGGAGGGAAGCAGATTATCGATGTTGAACCCAGTGCCACTATCGCTACCACCAAAGTTTTGCCAAGTGAACCAGAAGAACTAGAGGAAGGGGAATGCCTCTTTCACTCACAAATGTGGGTAAAGGGGGATCTGCTTCCTTTCATTGTCAATAGCGGTAGTTAGAAGAACCTGATTTCAGCAGATATCGTCAAGTGGTTAGACCTTCCAATGACACTGCACCTGTAGCCCTACACCATCGACTAGCTTCACCAAGGAAGAGAATGTTGTTTTCCCTATGGTATCAATCCTTTCAAAGATGGCGTATTGTGTGATATTTCTCCCCTTGAATTTTGTGATGTTCTTTTAGGACAACCATATTTGTGGAAGATTCATGTTGTGTATGAGTCTAGACCCCGTAGTATTATTATTACTTTGGGTAGACAATTATAGAGGATACCAAAGATAGCGTCGCCTACCACTATTTCTTTAATCTCTGCTAAGCAATAAAGTAAAGTAATTTCACAAACCGAGAATTTCATCTTCTTTGTGATCTATGCTCATAGTAAGCAGAAGATCGTTGCCACATATGTGGCATCTACACAAAGCCTCTCTTTGCAGCAGAAGCAAGTGGATGGGATCGTGGAAGAATACAGAGACATCTTCTCCACACCCACCAGGGTATCGATGCACTGCCAAGTCAAGCATCCAATTGATCCGACCCCCGGTGCACCTCTACGTAATGGACTAGTCTATCATCGGTCGCTCATGGAGAATGACGAAATCAGGTGTCAGATCCAAGAGATTGATCAAAAGGTTCACATCAGACCCATCTCCTCCCCTTGTGGAAGCCTGATTGTACTGGTGCAGAAGAAGGATGGGACTTGGTGACTCTGCATTGATTACAGAGCCTTAAACAAAATCATAGTCGAGAACTAGTATCCCATTCCTGGTATTGATGAACTTCTTGACCAATTCAAGGGGGAAAAGTTATTCAACAACATTGACTTAAATTCTGGCTACCACCAAGTTCCCATCGAACCAACTGATGTATCGAAGACAACCTTCAAATCTAAAAAAGGTCTCTTCGAATGGTTGGTCATGCCCTTTGGATTAACAAATTCACCAACCACCTTCATGAGGTTGATGGATGATGTTTTGAGACCCTTCGCCAACTCCTTTATGGTGGTATATTTGGACAACATCCTCATCTTCAGTAGAACTTGGTAGGAGCACATGCGGCATATTCAACAGGTTTTGAGCACTTTGCGGCAACACAAGCTATATGCCAACTTGGAAAATTTCTCTTTTGGAATGAACAGGGTCCAATGCTTGGGCTACATTGTTGATGAGCATGGGGTACATGTTGATCCAACTAAGATCCAAGTCATTGTGAATGGCTAGCCCTGACTACACTAACCGAGCTTCGGAGCTTCTTGAGACTGGACAACTTCTACCAACAGTTCATGTTGGGATTATATCATATTGCATGGGCCCTCAACCAGGTGACCAAGTGTGGTGGAAGGGAAAATTTTGTGTGGGGGAAGGAACAACAATGATCATTCGATGATATGAAGCATCACTTGTTCTCATCTCTAATACTCTCCTTTCTTGATCTACAGCAACCATTCGAGATTGAAACCGATGCATCTGACTATGTTGTAGGTGCAGTTCTCACTCAACACGGTCATTCGATGGCATACCATAGTGAGACACTCTCAGATATTGTCCAGAAATACCCCACCTATGACAAGGAAATGTATTCCATTGTACAAGCATGTCGTCAATGGAAACATTACATTCTGGGAAAGGAGACGATCATCCACACTAATCACAAGCCTCTTTAGTTCATACATACATAGGGGAAATTGTAGAATGACCGCCATCAGAAGTGGTCCACCTACCTGTAGTAGTTCCATCTCAACATCAAGTATAAGAAAGGGATATTAAATCATGTCGCTGACTACCTCAGTCGACCTCATGTGGCTGCGTTCACCATTGTGCTCCATTCATGTGGACATGAAGCATCTAAGTGGCCCCAACTTTATCACCAAGATCCAGACTTCGCCACCACCTATCATCTCTTGGGTACAGGTGTGACTGTCACCGATTTTCACATTAAGGACAGACTATTATGCCATCTAGGCCATCTCTGTGTTCCTACAAGTGAGCGTGAAAAGATGATTTGGGAATCCCACTACAATCGGATGGCAGGACATTTTGGTGTGTGTTGAAACAAAGTTTATTTTTCTTCTCTAAATCCAAATCTTCTTTTTTCTCTAGTTACGGAGTCGCCCTTAGTTCTAAAAAAGAGTCGAAAGGTCTTTCAGGTTTTTCAGGTTTTGGAGTTTGGATATTCACAAAGTATGTTTTTTAGTGACAACCCCAAAGTCTCTAAAAAGTGGTTATTTAAAAGGAATTGAACATATTTTAAAGTAATAATTAAAAACGTTAAAGGATTTCTAAGCCTTTCACATGGTCTTTTACGGCCATCTGCCCAGCCACGCATCGAGCCACATGGAGGAAGAGATCATGAAGAAGCACGAAAAGAATGCAATAAACGGCAATAAAATCGCTATAATAGGGTTTTACATAAATGCCACGTCACCATTTCGGGGTTTCAACAGTCGGGGGTTTGGCCGACATTGAGATTTTGACCATCGCTCTGTTTCCCCGAAACCCCAAAGCTGAAATCGAGATTTTGGGACTTTTGATGGCTTACAGCGCTCTGAAATCACACTGTTAGCCACCGAAAGCCAGGACTTTCGGCAGCTAAGATACCCTTTTTTTCGACTTGTTAGCTGTCGAAATCGCAGATTTTTATATGCAAAAAACTGCCTTGGGAAAAAACCATTTTTCTCAGTCTTGGAGAGGCCATTTTCCGGGTTCGAAAGTCGATCGACATATATAGATCTTAATATTTCCATTGGTGTCTTCATAATTTCATTTCGAGCTTGGGAAGGCAGTCAAAGGTCCCCCGCAAGATGAGGTTCGTTTTCAGAAATATGGCGTTTTTTACTGTGTTGAGTCATCATTTTCAAATAATGATTCTGAAAGAATGGAGTATCATTTTGAGAAAC
>ML807613.1:0-55381 GCA_009831015.1 Picea engelmannii
TAGTAGGATAATTGTAGTATTTCAGGTTACTAATGTTTCCTCTAGAAGTGATAGATATCCAAAAGTATCTGAAAATCGATACTATGGGATTTTGGATGATATACTCGAGTGTGACTTTAAATCCTTCAAATTAGTTCTTTTCAGCATGAAATGGTACATGCTACAAATGATTGAACGTGATCTTGATAGAACTATTAATCAACATTCTAATGGATTTACCATGGTTAATACAAGGAATTTTGAGCCAAGATCAAATCCCTATGTTCTTCCAAGCCAATGCGAACATGTATTTTACTCATAGGTTCCAATTTGAGGGGGTTGGTCATATGTTGTTAGATACGATCCAAGAGGAAGGCCGATAAAGTTAATGTAGTGGAAGAAGATGATATTGAAGAAGAAGATGATGTAGAAGAGAAGTTAGTTCATGTTTCAGACGAAGACGTTGTAGAATTTGAAGGATATGTTCTAAACAATGTTCTAGATGAAGATGATATCGATGATGTTTTAGCTGGAGAACTTGAAGAAGTGGAACCAAATGTAGGAGACAATGCTCCTAACGATGATATAGATGATGATATGATTGGAAATGACAACATTGATGATGATGATGATGATATGGCCAATCCTTACAACATCAATTTTGAAGCGGATGATACACATGTTGAGTTGGATGAACAAGAAGAAGATTAATGATATCGAAATGTTGAAATGCAGAAGGTATGTATTTGTATGTGTTCAGTTGATTTGTTCTATTTCTTTTACCTTAAATGTTTGCAGTTTTCTTATAATTAGTTTCTGTGTTTGATTCTTACTATGTTGCTTTCAAATATTTTAGAGTATATAAATTGTGTATTAGGGAATTGAGAGTGATGTGAGGGGGGGGAGGAGCCATATGAGCTTCCACATTCACGTGGTTGGCCTTGTTTAGTATATAATATATTATTCTTGAAACCAAGAGAATCTCATTAAGGTTTATACCATCATCTCTAATTTTAACTTTGGTTCGTCTAACAATTTTCAAGGTTGTCCATTAATTACCAATTACTGGAAATTATTATTTTATTGGACCCCACGCAGAGTGACCTGTGAATGGGGCCAAAGTTGATTTTTTTTTAGTTTGTTCTTGTTTGGCTTGAAATTTGACATGGTTATAATAGATGCATGCGTTGATGGTACGAGACTCAAATATGACTCACACAAAGTATTTGACAATCAAACATCAAAATTAGAACCTAATTTTGAAGGAGATGAAGTTATCCATGATCATCGTATTTTTCATCATTGTTATCATCGTATTGCAACAAGGGAATTTCAATGAACATGTTCATCATTCCTATATCATCTTCATCTTAACTTTCCATAAACAATGACCAGTGGTTCAAAGTTGTGGAGATGGATTAAGGAATGTAAAATAGGGATGGAGATGAAGAACTAGTAGATTATTTGAAAAATATGATGGAAGGCTTGAGACAAAACTTCATGTAATACACTAATGCCTATTTTCCCTTGAAACTAGTGCAACCATTCCTAAATAAGGATCATTCTTGTGTAATGCATGCCCTTTTATAAGGTTAAACTTGATTGCACTGTGTATGGTTGTATCTCTTTACTGTTGTTTAAGTTGAGAAATGCACACACTCAACTTAAGTAAACTAATAGAATTAAGAGAAGGCATAGCCCATGTTGAGTAATTTGGTGTGGTCTAGCCATCGGATGAAACACACTAGTGTTTCATGAAGATTGGGAGTGTCAGGTGATTCTTCCACCCGATCACAGGCTCACCAAGCCCATGACAGGACGCACAAATGTGCCATTAAGACAAATTTTCCTAGGTAGACTTGCAATTATGGAAGTTAAGTGCAGAGACTTAAGGGATAACATGGGAAAATGGGTTCCCTATGGTGACCATGGGAGCCCTCAACAAACCAAAAAAGTTGGGGAATGGACGAGTTTTCTTAAATGACGATAAATAATATTTCAACACTAAAGGTGGTTTATTTATTGCTAGCCCTAAATGTCAAACATGGGATATATACTCTTTAATTTACTATGATTTTCCTAGTCATTTTGTGGCTAAATGAAATGTACACAAATGTACCTAGAGTAAGGGAGTTCATAACCAAAGCTAGAGACATCATCCTAGCATTTTAATCCATAACCTTCACACAAACCATGACAGAAAACAACACCCTTGTTGACCAACTCTCCAAGATGGCATCTGACTTGTAGAAGGGCTCCTAAACATTGTGAAGCATAGAGAGGGGTGACTACTCAACTTTCTCCTTGAATTTTTTCAATAGTTATTTCTTCAGTCTTAAATGGAACAAATGTTTTCAAGTTTGAAATCTCTATTTCGTTTAGTTCATGGTGTTTTTTTTTTAGCCATATGATTGGCCACTATGTACTCTATTGTATGGGTATCCTCTTGTTTTCATAGCCTAGTTCAATAAAGTTTGCTATATGAGGTCCATTGTTGGAAAGTTTTGGACATTGTGGGTCTTTTCTTGATTGGCACTATACTGAATGTACTTTTTTTGGTTGAATTACTAGAAAAGGATGCAATTTTTTTCTCTAAAAGACAATATCCCATATAAAAATGTGTATATTGTTAACATCAAAATTGACTTTACTTCCATTAATGTGAAATCATTCACTCTTTCCCATCATTGTTGTATTCAAACAATTTTGTAACTACAATAAAGAATATTCACTAGTATACCATCCATTGTTTGATTAAGATCTCACAATAGGCATCACTAAGGCTATGCTACATCTTGAAATAAAGTTAGAGAGATTTAGAGTAATACTTTTAAGAATACCTTCATCTTGAGTTTTTAAGTCTTACCATTTGGAAAATATTAATCTTTCTTTCAAACTGCATAATTTCCTTAGTCAATTTTATTTTGGCACTTATTTTTTGTTGACGAACTCAACCGAACAATGGCAACATCAAGACAAATATAATCACTTTTCTTGTGAATCAAGAGCTATTGATTGGATATTGAGGGGGGACATCCATATGATTGTTAGAAATAATATTTAGTGCAAATCTTATTACCAAACTTCTTAATTGGTGACTCAAAATAAATTGGAGAGAAGCAATACGTAGGGGGGGGGTGCAATACAAAATTTCCACACCTAAGCTAATTTTACAATTCATTAAATAGAATGATTATCCATATATCAATTTTAATCATTGATTTCTCTTTAACTTTAAGGACAATTTTGTATTGCTAAAAAACATGTTTAACTTTGGTTCACATGTTGGTTTAAGATCGTCGCTGAAAATTTGTCGAAATTATTTGTAAGTATGTGATTTGAAATCAAGAGGTTTATATACTTTTTTTCACAATGGTTAAAGAGTGGGAAGGAATGTTTTTAGAAAATATTTTCAATTATCTTCTAAAGTGTAATTTCTTGATTTTTTGTTATATTATTATTATTTTTGTTATTATTCTTATGGTAAATATGAATTCCATTAGTCCATTGGATGTAGCTTGGGTGGTTGGGAGGAATGGTTGTTACCCTCCCCACCCATGTTCAATTCCTTGTAAGTGACATGTGATTCCCTTAAATGGGTCTATATGATGCTCTTGTTTTTCAACCCCCAATATTTCAAAAATGTTCGGCCTCCCCATGTTCTCTCNGGGGGGGGGGGGGTTCCATGGATGTAGCAAGTAGCGATCTTCAATGCTGTGAACCACATGTAAAAAAAAAGAATATGAAATCCATTAATAATTTGGCTCCATTAACAACTACCATAAGAATGTCACTACCACCAAGAATGATGCAATGCGTGACATGTTAATAGGGCCATGTCCTTCTCATTCATGTCTCCATAAGAAAACATTTAGTAATGAAACAAAAGCCTCTTTTTCTTTTAATAGTGGAGACGAGGATCAAGGGAGCCCTATAATTTTGATTTATAAGAAATGCTTTGAATGATTGTGTAAAAAGTGGTGCATTGAGTATTGATAAAGTGTGGTTGGATCACCCCAATAACAAACTCTATGAATAAATTCTTTATAGGGGACCAAAATGACAACCTAATGAGGACATAAGGTGTAGAGACTTAGATATAGAGATAGTGCATATAATCTTAGTCTACAATGCCATCAAAAGGAAATAACATATTATTGTGGCATTCGAGATAACTAATGCCAAAATATCTATGGTTGAACAAAGATTATGTATATAAAAACTCCAAATATCCAAAGAAAAGGCTTGAACTCTGTCATTCAAAAAATTACGTTTTCTATTTAACTATAATGGAAAAGTAACATTTATCTTCAATCACTAGCAAGGTCGATGAAGACCTACATTGTACCAATGTTGAATAATATCATAGAAACATAATACTTGGTGTAGGGAACATGGATTGGGTGTCGACAGGTAATGCCACAATGCCCTTTCATATCTATAACATGTTACAAAGTCCTATCACATATAATCCAATGATTACATGGAATGAGTTAAAGAAAAAATTAGCTG
The DNA here is from genome assembly GCA_009831015.1 of Picea engelmannii. Lineage (NCBI taxonomy): Eukaryota > Viridiplantae > Streptophyta > Pinopsida > Pinales > Pinaceae > Picea > Picea engelmannii. The sequence continues at coordinate 4,492 of ML807613.1, forward strand.
AGTGATTACATCTCCATGAAATTATCTCCATGAATTGGACCTACTCCTTCATCTACAAATTATTTAATTCCATGCAAATCAATTTTTAGGCACCATTTCCACTTCTTTTTAAAATATCTAAACTTTGGCTAACTTAGAAATTGCCACGAACAAACTCACCTGAAGAATTCCACAAACAAACTTAGAAATTTCCATGAACAAACTCACCTGAAGGAAACAACAAAAAAACATTGTACTAGGACTAGACATTGGAAAAAGTGACCTATGAATGGGGCCAATGTTGAAATTTTTTCAAATTGTTTCTGTATGCACTAAAATTTGACATGGATAGACTCTTCACATGCCTTGACGATATGGGAGCATTTCCATAATCAAATATCACTCACACACTGATCCAGGTGGATATCGGTGGCCACCCACCTTTTCCAATTGGCTCAAAACATTTTTCTGACAATTTTGACAATTTACTATTTTTAGCAGTTTTAACTTTCGGGGCCATTTTGAGGGCCTAGATGAAGGTTTTTCAGGATCAAGATTCTCAATGATATACAAAGGCATGATTGAGCCCCGAAAATGAATCTCCTCGACGATACCTTTCCAACGGGATATCATATGCCTAAAACGAAGATCGTATGCAAAAGTTACGACCCCGGGAAGTTGATGTACTAACTTACCCAAACGGGGCCCACATGACTTTTGGTGCTTCATCTCCTAGGGTTAGGTTTTTGGATGTATAGGGTTTTTGACATTCTTGTTTATTGTAAAAATGCCTTCAGAGCCTCATTGTAATCATCTTCTTGCGAATGAGCACAACCGTCACATCTCTTCTGAGAGATACGCCACCACCATTCTAGCAAGCTTGTTTCCGCTGCATTTTACAATTTCAACTTATTTCCTTATTGAATAGAAAACCAATTTTACTGTATCTCTGTTATTTTTTGTTAAGCACATGTTAATAATCTGTAGTCATTTCATTCTGCTCATAAAATCCGGATCAGTGGTATCATAGTGGTCTGCTCCTTATCGTCTTAATGCATGTCCCCAACGAGGTCGGAGTACAAAGAGTTAGGTCTCGATCTTGTTTCTCTTGAGGACAAAAGCTCTTGCACACCCAAGAGACCTCTCATGACAGGAGAAAATAAAGATGATAGAACATGATATCCTTTCAAACTGTTGATTGAGGAAGCCCTCATGCAACAAAGGAACGATATGATGGATAGTTTCGCGCAAATCCTTCGGTGACTACCAAAAGGCAACGCATCTTCTTCGAGCGGAGGCGCCACCCCCTTCAAGGTAAAAATAAACTTCTATATTCCTATATTTGAAGGTCAGATAGATGCAGATGTTGTAGACAAGTGTTTGAATCTACTAGAAGGGTATTTTTCTGTCCATAACTTTTCGAAAAGAGAAAATATTACTTTTGTGCTCCTCAAAGCCATTCCCCATGTCAAATATTGGTGGGAAAATTTCTGTGAGCAAAAGGAAATAGAGGAACCCTCATTATTTATAGTCATGGCCACCTGGGATTCCTTCAGGGATGTTATTCAGGAACAATACTACCCTACCGAAAGTTATGACGACTTGTATACTAAATGGACCACATTGCGGCAAGAAAGAGACCAAGTAGTGCCAGATTTCACGAATATCTTTCATACCTTGCGCACCAAGTTGGGTATCAAATATTCAGAGTGACATTTGGTGCTCAAGTATCACGACACTCTGCATAGATACATCCAGACCTAAATGGAATTTTTGGAGATCTCATCCTTGGGCACGACCTACTGATATGCCATCAAAATCGATCAAAAGCTCAAACAAAAGACATGACAATTTGGGCCTGGGAACCCCTCACAACAAAATCTAGGAAAGGGCGGCCCCAACCCACAGAACAAAGGACAAAGCAAATATGGACAGTATCAGGACAACTAGTCCAAGCCGCAAGAAAATAAGGACACCGAAAAGACCAAGAGAGATACCGAGAAGTGGTGTGACTTCCATAAGAGCCCTTGGCATAACACTGCTGACTGTCGCTCAAAGCAGTTGCTGGTGGACGAAGTGAAAGCCTCTAAATCAAATGTGGGTTTAGACTCTGAGCTAGAACCAGAAAGGGGTAGATGGAACCAACACATCCGCCAATAGGTTCAGGATATCCTACAGAAGTCCAATGACAAGTACAAGCAACACCATGATCAACATCGGGTGCCACATAATTTTCAGGTGGGTGAAAAATTTTGGTTGCACTTGCAGAAATAACGACTTACAGGACCCCATCGAAAGCTTCACCCACTCTGTTATTGGCCGTACACCATCACCAAGGCTATGGGAGATACTGCTTTTGAGCTCAACATTCCTCCTTTCCTTGGCCTGCACCCAGTGTTCAACGTGGATCTCCTTCGGCCTTATTTCCTACCATTATTGGACATCTCAGATGTAGCAGAGTAGCTGACACTAACAGAGCTCAACCCCGACTGCATACAACAGGGATCAAGTGATCAGATTGTGGACAAACAGATCAAGGGCACTCGATAGCAAAGGATCCAGCTTTATCAAGTTGTCAAAGCAGGGCAACTTCTGCACCAAGGCAAGTGGCTCACCCGGGGCCAAATTCAACATAAATTTACTCATATGATGGGGGAACTCAACGCAATGGAGAAAATTTATTCGTAAGGAGGGAGGATTGATCCAGGTGGATATCGGTGGCCACCCACCTTTTCCAACTAGCTCAAAACAATTTTCTGACAGTTTTGGAAATTTACTATTTTTAGTAGTTTTAACTTTCGGGGCCATTTTGAGGGCCTAAATGAAGGTTTTTTAGGATCGAGCTTCTCAATGATATTTGAAGGCATGATTGAGCCCCCAAGATGAATCTCCTTGATGATACCTTTCCAATGGGCTATCATACGCTTAAAACAAAGATCGTATGCAAAAGTTACAACCCTGGGAAGTTGATGTACTAACTTACCCAAACGGGGCCCACATGACTTTTGGTGCTTCATCTCCTAGGGTTAGGTTTTTGGATGTATATGGTTTTTGGAATTCTTTTTTATTGTAAAAATGCCTTCATAGCCTCATTGTAATTGTATTCTTGTTCATGAGCGCAGTCGTCACATCTCTTCTTGGAGATACGTCGCCACCATTCCAACAAGCTTGTTTCCGCTGCATTTTACAGTTTCAACTTATTTCCTTATTGAATACAAAACTAGTTTTACTGTATCTTTGTTATTTTGTGTTAAGAACCTATTAATAATCTGTAGTCATTTTTTTCTGCTCATAAAATCCGGATCACACACCCACTTTATATATCCGATCTCGTCCTCGTTTCATTTGAACTTTCTCGGATTAATGTCATCATGGAACTCCCAACATACCCATCGTCATGGTCGTGATATTTATATTCATTGTGCTCTTTATATTCATCATCATGGTCATGTAATATTTTACAATGGCCTTCTTCTTTTGACTAAAATTAGTGCCAAAAACATTGTTACGCTTCCACCAATTATTAATATCATGTGCTAACTTAGCCTTTTGAAAGGTATCTTCAAGAGTGTAGATTTCAAACATCTCAAACTCTTTCTAAAATGGCACAATTAACCTGAAATCAAACTATTGTTTATCACTTTGAGTTAAATAGTATATTTGTTGAACTCTTACATAAGACATTTAATTTGTGTTTATATTTCTGTCAAGGGTGCTACCAATATTGTTGTTCTTTGCAATAGTTGACATTATAGAATTTATCTTCGATAGAGGCTTTGAAACCATCCCATGTCATTTCTTGGGTAGGATTTATTGTCTATCAAAGCTGATACAAAGAATAATATTCCAACCGCTGTCTTAATTACAATATATCCAATGAACAAGACAATATTCCTATACAAATGAATTTCCTTTATTTTAAATATGATATAAAGTGAGCACAATGTAACTGACCCTAAGCCAACCTAACCATAAATAATAAACTAATATTAAATTAGTGTTAGGGCCTTACCATATGAACTTAGGGGCCTTAACATAGGGCCTTAGGGGCCTTAACATCCTCTCTGTCATTCCCTCCATACTCCTCTTTGGATCCTTCCCCTCCCACCCCTAGATCCTTTCCCCTCTCCCTTTCTCCTTGGCTTCACCTTTAGTTTTTGAGGAATCTATCTCTAAGCTTTCTCCCCCATCATCAACTATTTGTTTCTCATCCTCTCCTACCCTTGTATCTTATATCCCTCAATTAGTGGTAAGTTGACAAAGAATACGGATCAATGTTCAACATAAAGAGGACGAGAAGGGAGAAATGAAAAAATAAAAACAAAAACGTGGCCATAAAAACTAATAATGAAAAGAGAGAGGCAATAACAAATAGGGACACAATTTGTCCTCTCAACCAACTATGGAAAATGCCTTTGGAAATTGTACCAAATTGCAATCCAGTAAATGATGAAGGTTATGTCTTGGAAATACAAAGGAATGGGTAATGTGTAAAAGAAGGAAACATTAAGAGAAATGATAAGAGCAAATCAACCAAACATTCATCTCCTCTAGGAAACAAAGATAGAAGGAAGACATTTGCTAGAAATGTTAGGAAAGTTTTGGAAGGGTAGTTTAGGTTCCATAGTAAGTGCAAGAGGGACTTCAAGGGTATTTGCATGCTATGGGATCAATAAAAAATAGAATTGGTTCATTCATATGCAACTCTGCACTGGGAATATAATCACTTGGTGCTAAAATATACAAGGATACATCTTCAACTTTTTAATATATATGTTCTGGTACACTATTGGGAAAATTAAGAATGTTGGATCTCATTAAGAGCATTTAAATATTTTTTTTTAGCTGTCAAATAAATATTGGTGGGAGATATAAATATGGTATTATCATCATCTAAGAAGAGAAGATGGGTTTACATGAAAGACCCTCTCTAGGAACAAGTGGATGACTTAATTGTATATTGGGATTTGTTTGATCCAAAATAAAAAAAGAAAAAGTTCACATGGTTGAACATAAGGATGGGAATGGGGCATATAGTAGAATGCTTAGATCAATTTCTCATTCAAAGTTCCATATTTCTGTAATTTTTTCACATAGATTCATTTATTCTTCCTAGTCAAATAGTATACCATAAGCTGATTATGACCACTCTTCAAAATGAAAGAGACTATGGGCTAATCCCGTTTAGATTAAATACTCTCTTGATCCAAGACTCAAGTTTTATGGATATAATAGAGTAAGTGTGGAATTTAGTACTCATACAAAAGTATCCTTTATTTATGTGGGAAACCAAAATAAAAAGGACCAATAAGGAAACTTAATGCATGGGAAAAACTAACCTATGTCCCCCCTTAGGAGGAAAGGGAGGAGTTGCAACTTCAATTAGAAAATCTCCAATTATCCATGGAAGAATAAGAAGTTACTCTCAAACTTCATGCTGAAGAAAAGGAACTAAAAGGAAAAGTTCTTAAATATTTTTGTAAAGAATAAGAACAATAGAGGTTGACATTGAGAAGCCTATGGTTAAAATCAAGATATCAAAAAATGATTTTTTTCATAAGAAAGATCATCTTAGGTAGTTAAGGAGCCACATTTAAGAAATCAAATTGAAATCATGAGAGAAAGTGTCTAAGTATGATTACCTTCATCAGAGAAGCATATCAACACTTCAAATCTCTGTACATAGAAGAAGAGCCTATCATAAGATAGTAATAGTCGAGATTTCCTATAGGCCATCCCAATATTGATCGCATCAAAAGATAATCAGTTCCCTACTTGGTTTCTATAATAGGAGGAAATTCTTCATGTAATTTGGGATTTAAGTTTGGATAAAGCACCTAGGATGGAAAATTTCACCATATCTTTCTATAGGGTTTGTTGGGACATCATCAAATCATATATGTGTAGGATGTTAAGTATATTGTGTTGGAAGGAAAAACTCAGGAGGGGGGGGGGATAAAATTCTCCTTATTGTATTTAATCCCAAAGGAGGACAACCCTCCATCCTTCTCTATATTTAGGCCTATCTCTATATGCAATGCCTCTTATAAAAATCTAACTAAAATCCTCCCTCATAGATTGAGGAAATTACTTCCCAAACTTATTTTAGAAAACCAAGATGGATTCATGAGACAAAGGTCGATATTGGACAATATTAGGTGATTCATTCCAATTGAACCAAGAAAGAGAAATGAATGGTAATGAAACTTTATATGTCCAATAGATTTAATAGAGTAAGACACTCTTTTATTTTTAGTTCATAAATATTTTTGGTTTTGCAGAGAGGTTTATTAGTGGGATAACATCTTGTATAGGGTATCCATGGATACCCCCCTTGGTAAATGGAATATTTTCACCTTTCATCCGAAGAATACAGGGTCATAGGCAAGGTTTTTCTCTATCCCAATGGTCTTGATTCTTATGGAAAAATCATTAGAGAGAAAATTAGAGATGGAAATGATGGTTGGGAACCTAATGGGCATTAAAATAGTGAGAGGGGTGAAGGCAATTAACCACTTAATCCCAATTCACAAATGACACAGTGCTTATTGTCATCAACATCATCATTTCCATTGCCATGATCATCATCATTTCGATATTAGCGTGATCATTTTCATCATTATCATCATCTTCATTGCCATTGTCACTGTTGTAGGAAAATTCCCATGCGGACAGGTGAATCTCCTCTTGGATTCTAGACCCCTATACCAAGACAGAAAGATGCTAAAATTGGACACTAATATCCCTTTGAATCTGATTACCTAATCAAAAAGAGAAGGAGAAGGAAGAAAGTGTGATGCACCTTATTCCGGTGTTTGTCTTCGCTGCTTCAATTCGAGCTTGATCCCTGAGCTCCTTGGCACCGTTCAACACCTACAACGCAATAGACAACAAGAAGACAAAGAAATACTACTCTAATCAATAATATTAGTCTAATAAAATCCATATATAATAGACGACATATGTAAAGATACACATATTAGAATGGACTAGGCCAAGCATATATTAATGAGAACTCAAAAGAGATACTTACAAACCGTAGATGAAGTCACAACAGCCTCTCCAAGTCCTCCTCATCCAACCCTTGCACAAAGCTCCAAAATCATAGGTTTGACATCCTAAAGTTTTCTCCCAAGACCATAGGTTGGATACCTCCAATATTCCTTCTCTCATCTCCAAGGAAAGCCCTCATTATATAGGATTTGGAGGCTTAAACACCATGGAGAGACCCACTCATCAGACCCACTAAAAAGGGATCTAAAAGATATTTAGGGAGAAAATATCTCTTTAAGGATTTTAGGGAGGAAATATCCCTCAAGGATTTTAAGGAGGAAATATTTCAACCATCCATGAGATCCTCCACCTTCCCTAAAAAATAGGAAACCAAATGTGAGGTGGATTCTCACACTTAATTAATTTCTTTTTCATGAATATTAATAATAATTCACGTGCACTTGATTCTCACACTTAATCAATTTCTTTTTCATGAATATTAATAATAAGCACTTGGTATTTTGGCCTTCATGTAATATATCCCTCCTCCACATTGACTAGGGATTGTGACATAGGTTGTTCCATGGTGTCAATGTGTATGAGACACTTATATGACACTTACAACACTTAGGGCGACGTACCTAGGTGTGCAAATTTCATGTGTAATAGAATTCCCCCTAAAGTTTGAGGTCAGAAGAGAGAATGATGGCCGAAACACTTTACAAATATTTAATGCAAGGGTGTGGAGTTGGAGAACATGGAAGAAGATGCAAACAACCATCCGGCAGTATTAAAAAATGTTCCATTTCTGAGGAAGAAATACCTATGCTCAGAATACGAGATGTCTTAAAGCACGAACGCAGACCAATACATTGTGGATCCATGAAAAATATTGACTAAGGATATGGCCACCAAATATACAATGTGGATCCATACCTCCATGACATGAACTTATCGTAGCCACGAAAAATACACAGTGGAACTATGAGATGATAAAAAATAACCACGGACCAATACAATGTGGATCTATGTGACAGTCTATACATCAACATGATAAAATGATCTCCTTCCCAGCCTGGGCAAAGTAGTTTAACATAGTGAATGCTCAACCGAGGGTCTTCATCCCAATCTCGATGTGGTATGAATCTAGCCATGTGAATAGATGTTTTGATGTCAAACATAGTAGAAACCACATGATTACCGGTCATTGAGGGAAACCGTTAACAAGTGCAAGGGAAACCACCACTGATGTCAATGACTCCCAAGGTACCCTAGTACAATCCAACAAATGTGAATAAATGAGCTGAAGTCGAACATTTGTGGAATCATCCGATCAGAGGTCAATGATGTAAACCCACTGTCGGAGGTGAGGAGGCCTACCATTGAGGCATGCAAGTCTCAAGGTACTAACTGGTTTCTAAGTCAAATTCTCAGATGATGTGTTGAAGTTGACAGGAAAATAATCATCGAAGTAGGGCCTTGATGTATCCCCCATCATCGACACAAAAATGATATAGGAAAGTGATGTAATATGGTGAATCAAATGAGTGTGGACTGACACAGGAAATGGAAATTGCAAATACTGCATATGGATGGTTTGAAGTGAAACTTCCCTTAAACATGATGAGGCATGACAACTGACTTGGCAACATTGAATCGACGAGTACTAAGAATGTAATGTGACGACAATAAGAACACTCTTCGACTTGAAAAAAAAGTATGATGACACATGGAATTGGTATGACCCAGAGACAAGCGGATTACCCAACTGTAATATGAGACGCAAATAGGTTCCATGTTCAAGGGTGACAAAAGATGCCATAAAGGATTCTCAAAAACTTGACCCACTTCCTTCAATTTTTTCCCCCACCCAGATATATGAGTACCTATTTTTAATTTAACGAGCTCGAGGAGGATAACACATGCTCGATATAAATCACCTTCGGTAAGTTCCTCTTCCTTTGTTTAACGAACTGGAAGAAGTAAGGGTTCGTCCCCATATGGGCCCTTCGATTTTTTACCATATGGGTCCTTCAATGTGTAATTTAGTGAGTCCAGAGAAGGAAAACTTGGTGGTTTTTCATGTTTAGAGAGTCTGAAAAGAACTTAAATGTGACTCCGGGGTTGTCCTTTTTCATAATTTTAGTCTCGTGAGGCTGAAAAAGAGATAAAATACCACTCAAAATATGTCCTTTCAAACCTTTTAATGAGTGTGAAAGGAAGCAAGATCAATCGACAATATTTTCATGTTTAGAGAGTCTGAAAAGAGATTGAAGGAGACTCTAGGGGGTTCCTTTTTCATATAACCTTTATGAGTCCAAAAAAACGATAAAAGTTTACTCGGTTACTTTCTCATGTATTTACGAGCACGAGAAAGAACAAAGACTAATCTTGGTATTGGTTTCATTTTTACACAAGTTTGAAACAAAATTAAACTTATTCTTGTAAATTCCAAACATAATTTCCAAAGGTAGGGATACCCATGGATGGTTGGTACTCTGACCCCAACTTAAAAAGCTAGCGGTTTAACTCGAAAATGATAATCAAAGGCTGGAGACATGCCCCCCCAAGCTTCATTTCATTCACCGACTTTGAGGTTGTCACCAATTTCTGTACTAGACTAAGAAAAAGGATAAGGGCAGATGAAATGAAGGTTCAAATACGAGACCTAATGAAAGACTTGACTCAACATCTTATAGATCTAGCAAAAGACTCGACTCGATATCTACGAGATCTAGAGAAAGACTCGACTTGACAGGAGAGGTGATTGTTTCATTTTTTTAACAAGCTTGACACAGGAAAATAAAAACTATACTCACGGCTTCGAGTTCAATCCCCAGATTTCTGTTTCATTTTTTAATGAGCTTGCTACAGAGAGGAAAACTATGCTCGTGACCTCTGCTGGATCATGGATTCCAAGAGGAAAATTCTCTGGAAGGAATACATGTCAAGGGAAAACCGTCAATCATGGCTTCCAAGAGATCTTCACTAGATGGAAGAAAAACACTCTGGAAGGAAACCATGTTGTTGGCCCTTGACCAGGTTTTGAGGATTCTTGGTCATGTTTGACCTAATTTTGGGGCTTCGACAGACTATCGAAGGCAGAGCGCAAGAAAAAGTAGAGATCGCGGAATCACGACCCCTTTTAGGGCCCTTTTTGGGATTTGGGATTATGTAATGGGTATGGGAATGTCATCCCATGGGTTCACCCATGATTAGGCCTATTTTGTATGTATAAATAGATGCTAAGGCGATGTAGTGAGTACGAATGGCTAAGTGCTAGAGTTGGATCTGTGTGATCAAGAGTTGTAAGTGCTTTGGTGCATACTATGTGAGACTTGTAGAGCTAAGTGCAAGTCATTGCAAGAGACTATGGAAGGCTGTGTGCTTAGATCTACTCGGGGAAGGAGGATCTAGCGCGCTGCACAAATCCCCTGTCCTCTGCGGAGTAGGGTTTTTGAGGCTCTGTGCATGTAACTGATTGAAGAAGCTAATAAATAAGACAAAGAGTTGGTGGACGTAGCCCCAAGGTGGGGGTGAACCACGTACATGCTGTGTTGCTATGATTTGTGCGATGTATTGATGTGTTTATATGCTTAGTGCTTTAATATAAATGAATGATTTGTTGATTCTTATTGCTTAATAATATGGATGGATGTTAGATCTGACTGATATACATATGCTTAGTGCTTGAATCTGCTAGATCTGATCTGTTTCATTGTGCTAAGTGCTGCTAAATGCTAGATCCGGTTGAATACTGCAATGCTCTGTAATTAGGGTTTATTGAGCTATAACTGAGACTGAATATTGATGAATGTTAGCTGCTGAGTGCTCTGTTAAGTGTTAGAATCACAGATCTATGTCCCAACTAAGGTTGTAGACATCTGAGTCCTGCAACTACCCCTACCTCTACCTCAGGTGAGACTTCATCGACTTCACAGGTGTTGCTGAAAGGGCCGATAGTTAGGGTTTTGTTGGTGCGTTGTTGTAGCGTTGAACCCTGGGTCTACCCCTGTGCCAGCACATGTCAAAAACCTCGATAAGGGTAGGTAGATCTGGCTCTAATAGACCTATCAAAGAGATGACCATGTCAACTACCAGATCTAAGTCATGAGAAGGGAGAGATTCCCTCTCGTGCAGGGTTGAACGCATGGGGTAGGTCATTACATAATTGACCTATTGTGGGGTGGACATTGCTGGCATGTACGGACCATTCAGGGAAGGTAGATGGTTTACCATTAGATGAGGGTCAATGAATGAAATCTGGTCGATCGTTACTATGTTTCCATTGTGAGGGAAACACATTAGTCGAAAGAGAGTGGACACAAAAGCTCTCATAATGTAGACATAGTCTCGCCCAAGGAGAAAGTTAAATTCCAAGGGGTCGTGAACTACCATGACATCAACATAGACCATTTTTCCTCCCAAAGCAACTGGAAATTGAGGAAGGATCCCTAAAGGTCGACTAGCTCTTCTGTCAAAGGTCAACAAATTATGAGTCACAGGCACAAGCTGTGGGGAACCAAAATCTTGCCAAGCATTCACAGATAATATGCTAACAAAAGCACCTTCATCTATTACAGTGTTAGGAATATTCCTATCACAAACCTGCACGGTGATTTGGAAAGGCATGTAAGAAAGAAGATGAGGTTCTGTCAAATGATTCAAATTGATATAAATCATCTGATTGCTTGAAGGGGGTGCCATCGGGACGGGCGGAGTGCCCCCTTGTCTGGTTGAGTCAATATTAATGAGGTATACCTGAGAAACATCCTCACTCTTTGAATGTAGAGTGGGATCGACGGGTGGTGGAACCAAATCAACCACTTTGGTTGCACTCTTCAAAGGTGGAGTGGGACCGACCGATGGTAGAATCATATCGACCACTTTGGAACTCTTCAGAGGAGGAGTGGGATTGACCGATGATGTAACCAGAGAAACCACTTTGGCACTTTTTAGAGGAGGAGTGGGATCGATCGATGATGTAACCGAAGCGACCACTTTGGTACTCCTCAAAGGAGGAGTGGGATCGACCGATGATGTAACCAGAGTGACCACTTTGGTACTCCTTAAGGGAGGAGTGGGATCAACTGATGGTGGAATCAAATTGACCACTTTTGGTTCACTCTTTAGCTGAAGAGTGGGGTTGACCGATGATGGAACTAGATCAACTACTTTGGTTAGTGGTTCAACTAATGATGAAACCAGATTGACCAACTGATCAACCAAATTGACCAGGGATGGAACCAGATTGACCAGTCCATCAACTAATGATGGGTTGGGAGAAATGTTACGATAACCGGTTGGAAGTTGAATCTTTTCCAAAAGATAAGAAGCCTCGTCCATATGAGGACAAAGGTGTGAGTAATGATCACCTTCGCATGACATGCAATGAAATTTGACAATTGTCTTCGTCTTACCAACCTTAACGTCACTAGTTGATGGGGCGTCACCAGCATGTTCAACAGGGGCCGATGATGCGGAAGACCACATTTCTAATACCTTTGGAAGACCAGGGAAATCCCTCAAAAAGTGGTCACCCTTACAAATACTGCAAGGGAATTTGGGTTTCATATTCTTCATTGTAGTCTTATCGACCTCATCAACACTCCCAGTACGATTAAAAGTAGATGGTAGCTTGGATCCAACATCTGATGTGGTTGGAGGCTTGGTCCTTTTCGAGTTCTTCTTCTTCTTCTCTTTCTGTTTCTTCTTATTCTTATCAACCTGGCTACTTGCTTTAGAGATTTCACTAGGCAAAGAAGGAGAAAGGGAAGGAGACTTAACGGGTGAAGAAGGAAAAAAGTCGAAATGAGGTTGATGTGTGGGTGGTGTACTTACATTTGAAGCACTAGGTGCATTCAAATCACTGGGAAGATTTGAGATCACTGGAGTGGGGAACAACCAAACTGATAATAAGATCGTGAGTCCTGAAAGACTCAGTGTGGAAATGCACAAAGGACCAATGTTTCCAAAACAAGGAAAGGTGAAAGGTTCCCCGGGAAAAGGGGTTCCTTCGTTGGTACTCCCAGGAGTTGACGCTATTGACACTAACTCGACCTAAGGTCCACTAAAGAAAACAAACAACACACACTAAAAATATGAGAAGAAAACAATCAAACATAACTTCCCACAATGAAACCACTAGTTGGTGATGAAATCCAATGTCATGAGATCAATATAGGAAGGGGTTGGGATAGAGTGGGTGGATCAGTTACATTGGCGACCTGCTTAACAGGCTTATGCCTTCATGCAATCTTCCACACAATAATCATGAATTTACCCTCCAAGGAGCCCGAGTGAGTTTGACCAACGTCTGTTCTAGGTACAGTGAAGACTTCCCTTCACTGTCACCTTGTGTAAAGACCCTAAAGATTATGGCTACTAAGGTCATCAATTCACAACCAGCCTCTGGGCGGGTACATGTGACAGTTGAGTCCGAACGTATGGGCAGGATAACAAATCCGAAATCCTTTAAGAGAACTTAGGACAAGTGGACCGGTAGAACTCCAGAGGACCCCGAATGGATTCAAAATTCATGAAGCACCAAGACCAAATGAAGAGATTTGGACCTCAAGAAGAACCCTCAATATACGATCTGACTACTACAAATGATTAAGATTTGGAGGGATAATCTCCATTTCTCTCCTGAAAAAGACCTCGTACGTAACCCCTGTGTGAGAGGGGGATCCAAACTATGCTTATACAAAAATTGAATTTTCTCTCCCTATGGCAAGATGCTAAGTTTGTTTGACAACTTTGGAAAGTTATCCTTTCAACCTATTCCAAAGCCCTATAGCCTAAGCTAATGTAGGTTTTCTACCAAAAAATGTAAAAATGTCCGCAAATTTTAGTTTAGCGCTTGATTTTGAAGGCTGTGGTTTACTCAAGAGGAAAATGGCATGGACTAAATGGTGTTTTGACTAACTCTAAACAATGCAAAGAAATGAGAATGCAAATATTTCACTTCGATGAAAGCTATATTACGAGAAGGAGAAAACGTTTATCATTCCCAGATGCACAATGTCACAAAATTTGATTAAACTCATCAATATCGAGATTTTCAAGAAATGCTCCAAAGAGACTGTACACCAATACACGATTCTTGGCCCAATTATTTTAAGAATTCAAGACCAAAAATGCCAAAAACCATGCAATTTCGCTACTTCAAATGCAAGCTAGTTTCACTACCCAAAAGCAAGAATGCAACTATCTTATTTGTTTGATTCTAATGTATAAAGAAATTAAATGCAAATCCTTTAATGCTCCACTACTTTCAAATAAAAGAAGAGTCAGATGCAGATGCAAAAGACACGAAGCAAAAAAGGCTACAAACAAAGCATGCACTCAAAGCAATGAGAACTGAAAGAAAACAAGTAGGAGATAACGTGTTCTAACAAGAACTCAATCAAGTATTTGAAAATCAACAAGCATTCAAGGAGTACAATAAAAGGCAGAGAAGAATCCAAGAAAAGACAGGGAGAAAGAGAAAATACTCAAACTGTCCCGACAAAACAAGAAACTAGAAAGGGAAATTTCACATTTCTAAAAACATTTCAAGATCCAATCAAGACAATAAGAAGTGATAATCACCAAATATCAACCTAAATAACTTCACAAACCAACATACAGAGTCTGGGTAAAGACTTCCACAAAACAGGCTGAAAAAATCTGAGCAGAAGAAGGCAAAAAACCTGAAAAAAGGAGATCAATGCTCGCTAAATTAAGGGGACAAAGTGCTACAAAGATATGTAAAGAACTACAGGGGAGCACTGATTATAGATCAAAACTCTGATATGCACCCCAAGGGAGCACTACCCTTCCCAGAAAGTAAAAAAAAAAAAGCCAAAAAATTAAAAAAAACTTGGCCAGAATTCACAGGAGTTGGTGAAATTGCTAGTGGAGATGGGAGAAAGGTAATGCATCATGAAAAAACAATAAAACTGATCTAAAAGGTGGTAAAAGGGTATGGAAAATCCAAGGAAAGAAAAATTGATGTCAATCCCTAATGGAGTCGCCAATTTCTGTTGTAGGAAATTCCCCCGCGGACAGGTGAATGTCCTCTTGGATATTAGACCCTATGAACAAGACAAAAGAATGCTAACGTTGAACATTGATATTCCTTTAAATGTAGCTAAACTAATAAAGGGAAAAGAGGAAGAAAGCATGAGTACCTTTTTCCTAAGTTTGTCCTTTCTTAGTCTGGGATGAACTTGATCCTCAAGTCCTCCAATGAATTCTGCAATTCAATAGACAACAAAGACAATGCATACTTCCTATTCTACCAAGATTAGTTTAAACCATATTTATCAAAAAGAGACAAGTCCATGCAAATGTACACAAACTTGAAGGAAACAGGAAAAACATGTATATTAATGATAACATAACAAGGTGCTTACAAAGTGTAGATGCAGATGTAACAACCTCACCAAGTCCTCCTTGTCCAACCCCTTACTCGAAAGAACCAAGATCAAAATTAAAATACTTTTCACTGATATCTCTCCCCTCTTTCACCATGATAATGCCTCCTTATATAGGCTTTGAGAGGCTCAACCATATTAGTTATTCTTGGGATAAGTTGAGGATATGACTCCATCAGGTGTGGGATTCCCCTTAGATCCAACCTTTAGCTTGGGTTCGAGCCAAACTAACTCAGATGATTCTTGGATGTCCCTAGAGATAAGGGGGATTTCCCCCCAAGAATATCTCAATAGATCGACGCTTCCTCAAAGTTGATCACAGAGCGTTGCAATGCTCCCTGATAAGAGGACAAGGAGCACTAGCACTCCTTGCAAGTGGGTAGTGGAGCCTTGATCTCCAAAAATACTTTTAGGATGATTATTCATCAAGGTAAAAGATTGTAAACTTCGCCAAATGATATATTTTCCATTTCTAGCAAGTCTTAGAGGATGTCCCAAGTGTTCTTATGAAGTCATTTGGGATGCGACATATGCGAGACGAACATATGATTTTTGTGACACTTGCGACACTTCTGACCATGACAATGAAACATTATCGAAGTGAGTAATTTTGATGTGTAACAGATTTCCCCCCAAACTGCGAGGTCAGAAGAAGGAAACTGATGACTGAATTACTTTGTAGACTTTTGAAGCAAGGGTATGGAGTCGAAGAACTTGGTAGAAGCTGCAAAAAACCATCAGACAAATGTTATGAAATGTTTCAAACCCAAGGCATGCATACCTATGCTTGAGTGATAAAAGAATTTTAAGATATGGCCACCACCAAATACACTGCAGATCCATAATTGTATTGACTTAAGGGTATAGCCACCAAAGATACAATGTGGATCTATAATTCCATGAAATAAACTGATCGTAGCCACGAGGAATACACAGTGGATCTACGATATGAAAAAACATAGCCAGAGATCAATACAAAGTGGATCTATGTGACAGTATATATATCAATATGCTCAAATGATCTCCTTTCGCAGCCTGCGTAAAGTGGATATTAGAGTGAACACTCAACCTAGGGTCTTCTTCCCAATCCTGATGTGGTACGAATCTAGCCATGTGAATATATGTGTTGATGTCGAACATCGTAGAAACCACTTGATTACTAGTCATTGAGGTAAACCGTTAACACGTGCGAGGGAAATCACCAGTGATGTCAATGACTCCCAAGGTACCCTAGTACATTCCAACGAATGTGAATAAATAAGTTGATGTCGAACATTCGTGGAATCAACCGATTAGAGGTCAATGATGTAAACCCACTTTCAGAAGCGAGGAGGCCTTCCATTGAGGCACACAGGTCCCAAGGTACTAACAAGTTTCTAAGTCTAATTCCTGGATAAGATGTTGAAGTCGACAGGAAAAGACTCATCGAAGGAGGGCCTTGATGTATCCCCCATCAATGACATGAAACTGACATAAAGATGTAATATGGTGAATCAAATGAGTATGGACTGACACGGGTATTGAAACTAGAAATTTGTGATGGTTGACTCTCGAGGCAGATACTTCCCTTGAACACTGAGGCACAAACAACAAAAACATGACATGGACCAAAACATGATGCAGTGGATACTATGACATTCATTGGGTGACCCAAAGGAGTAAAGAAACTCAGAGGATTGGTTCAGTGTAGAGGTTCAACGAATGAAAATGTATGTAAAGACAATGTGCCATGTTTAAGGGCGACTGCAAGAGTGACTTGTGATGATTCTAAAAAATGGCTTGGCTTGCTTCCTTCATTTTTTTCCCCCATCCAGATAGATGAGTACCTCTTTTTATTTTTACGAGCTCAAGGAGGATAACACATGCTCAATATAACTCACCTTCAGTAAGTTCCTCTTCCTTTGTTTAACAAACTGGAAGAAGTAAGGGTTCGGTCCCATATGGGCCCTTCAATGTGTAATTTGTAACAAGTCGAGAGAAGGAAAAATCAGTGTTTTTTCATGTTTAGAGAGTCTGAAAATAACTTAAAGATGACTCCAGGGTTGTCCTTTTTTGTAATATTAGTCTCTGAAGTTCGAAAAAGAGATAAAGTACTACTCGGGAGACGCCCTTTCAAAACCTTTTAAATGAGTGTGAAAGGAAGCAAGATCACTCAACAATATTTTCATGTTTAGAGTCTAAAAAGAGCTTAAAGGAGACTCTAGGGGGTTCCTTTTTTGTATATCCTTATGAGTCTGAAAAAGAGATAAAATTCTACTCAGTTACATTCTCATGTTTTTTCGAGCATGAGAAAGAACTAAGACCGTTCTCGTCAGTGTGACAAGGTTAAATGGAAAAATACTGCTTTGAAACCTGCAAGTGAAGACAAATCTGCATCTAGAGTATTAGTAACATCTCTGGAAAAGATTTTAAAACCCAAAATAAACTATAGATTAGCAAAAATGAACCCTATAATAGTGAAACAGGGCAAAAAATCTTATTTACCATTTCATTTTTACCAATCTCTCCTAGCATTGGTATTTTTGACTTTGGAGGGCAATTTCCAAGCATTTGGCATCGGAGCTATGGTCGAAAATTAAAACAAACAAAAGTGCACACCCATCATACCAAGAGACAAGAGACAAAGCCGAGTGACAAAGACAAAGCCAAGAGCGATAGAGACAGAGAAGGAGAAGGAGCTAGGACAAGAGACAAAGCTGAGCGACAGAGACAGAGAAAGAGCTAGGCCCCCGAAAGTGATAGAGAACCTGCACACTCATTCCATAGAGGAGGCCAAGAGAGAGAAGGAGTTAGGACCCCAAAAATGACAGAGAACCCACACACTCATTCCATAGAGGAGGCCAAGAGACAGAAAAACCCGAGCGACAGAGACAGAGAAGGAGGCCGAACATGCTGCCACTGAAATTGGTAATTTATTTGGATTAGAGTGTTATGCTTGGCATTGTACCTATACCCATAGCCTAAATAAATATTTCTTCCTTTTCTAGTTTGCAGATGAAAGCAATGTTGAAATCATAATTTGATTTTGCAAATGGGCTACTAGGAGAGGTTAAAGGGTCATTTTTTTTGGTTTACAAAGGGTTGGTAAAGATATATTGAAGGATATGTTTGTGGGATTTGTCCTCAAACTCATAAGACTCCAATCAAGTTGGGATTTGACCCAACACATGTATTCAATGTGTCTATACACATAAAGAGGCAGGTTCGAGCCTCACGGATTACCCATCTCCAAAAAAATATAAATAAGAATGAGAGTGCTATAACCATGAATAAATCACTATATAAAACACCAATAGGCTAGAAAATGTGGATTGTATCACAATGGTGAGAATGGATCATACCTAGGTTGAAAATACAAGGGTTGGCTTGATAAAAAATAGGTGGGTATGGACACTAGTGACCTTAAATTCACCTAAACACATTACTTTTTTTTTTTTTGTATATAAAAATAATTATATTACCTTGCGAAAGCAAAAAAATTATGTGTCCAGATATACATGTGAGCAAGCCATCCATTCTGCCACCGAGGTGGAAACCAGAAGGAAAAGGTGTGACATCTCTCCATAGTTACATAACTTGAAAAAAAAGACGACAACTGTCAAAATACAACCAGGGTACTTGCCACTTGTTCTACCGCTCTTGTGGAAACTAGAACAGGTGGTGGACTGGGTGCCCCGACCTGAACCAGAGTCTATTGAACTCAAGCCTATCGGGCTTGAACCAAAGAATGACATAGGAAAAATTGCAAAATTTTTAGCCATTGAACCAAAGAAAAAAACCTGAAAGAATCTATGCATGCGACGAGTCAGGGCGTCCATCGTGACAGAGTCTAAAGGTGAAGGGCTGATAGCATGTCAGGCAATGGTTCTTCTCAAGCTCTATTGACAGGGAAGCGTAGAGGGCATCCGAGAGTTTTCCAAAGAAACTCTGGCGGTGTTGCTGCTCGACCAGGTCCCTCCTCATTTCAGTTATTAAAACCAGATGGTCGTCCATGATTTTGTGGGAGTCTGGAGCTGGGTGGTAGTTCGCTTGAGCCTAGTTCTACTCCAAGGTGGAAGCAATGGAGTTGAAGGAAAAAACCGAGTCCGTGATGGGGTCTTCTTCCATGGAGGTAGTTGAATTGCATCCCGAGTTTCCCTCTAGAGGTAAGGCCTCTTCTTCCACTATGCATCCCATAGCGACCGACTACTGTAGTGGACTAGTGGTGCAAGTAGCATGCTGGTGCTCCAAAACGGTCAAGGGAAGGAAAGGAAATAATTTCGACCAGTTGGGAGGAAATTATTCTTCCACTGGGAAACCACCTTGGAGACTCTCAGTGCTGGGAGGACGTGTCTGCTATTGAGCCTGCGCATGCCAGTTGAGCCTCGAGAGACCTGGAGGGACCTCATCCGGAACTGGAGCTTGAGAGGTAAGTCCCTGGTCACGGTGAGGCCAAAGCTCTGAAGGGGCCTGCGCAGACAAATTATGCCCTGAATATCCCAGGTGGTGTTCGCCAAGCGCGACAGATTGAGAGGCAGTCCCCAGGTGTTTGTGCCATCCAAATTTGTTGTAATAGGCTGACCCTTAATGAGGCTTTCCCCATTCTCTTTTCATGGCTGGGAAAGGCACCAGGTGAGAAAAACAATCGTAGGAACAAGCTGAGTCTCTGGGCAGGATCAACAGAATAATGTTGGGCTTCGGGCTCAAACGCCCCATATAACATTTCCCACATAGTAAAAAGACCAGGAGGGAAGCGACATTGATGGCTCTGGTATCCATTAGTGCTAGTGTGATGGATATCTCAAGGATCATATTGAAGTCGAGGAGCTGAGCCCAGGCTTCCATTAATGCCCGACGTATTAAGTCTTGACGTTTAAGCATGAGAGCCATTATGCCTGGACAAGGAGGGAGGGTGGTGATGAGAGTCTTTAACTGTCCTTGTGATTTCCCCATCCAACGGCGTGTGTCTCCCATGTGGCCCATGTGTCACCCCATCCAGGGACACCTAAACACATTACTATGTAGAAAACATAATGGAAATTGCATGCTAGTTAAACCATAAGCATGCAACCTACCTCTTGTCCAATGTTGGAGTCTGAAAAAAGCTTGATGATGGGTGTGCCCTTCATTTCTTGATTGAGAACACCAATGAATACCTATATACAAAATATCTCAAGCAAGTAGACCACTAATTCATGCATGGTATAATTATTTATTGGAGCTTGGCCCTCACTCACCACTTTGTGAGCTAAAAGAGGAGAGACACAATCAAGAAAACAAGACAAGCCTTCACATAACAACTATGTGAATAATGTCACACCCATATTTGACCTTGAAACCTTGCACAAATTCCAATATAAAGGGCTTGATCTTGGCCTTAGGATAGTTGAATAAAAGGCTTGACTAAAGATCAAAATGAGTGAAAAACTAGGGTAAATGCATATATGCAATTGAGTTTAAATCTCGACCCTTCGATTTGAATAGAGGGCTATGCTTTGTTTCCTAAAAAAACACTCAACCAATAAAATTTACTTCAAGGTTTAATGTGATGTAATTTGAGGTAGTTGGTGCTCTTATTTTCATATATTTCTATTGACAAATGGTTTTTAAAGTGAAATGATCATGTTACATATATTTTGTAAAATGAATGGTTGTCACCATTTCCACTTTTTCTAGTTCTCGAGACAAGGCTAAGACTCTATGTCATTGCCTTAGCTTACAATAAATGTAATAGTTTATGATTTGAACTATTTAATTCTTGCAATATAACCTTAAGATAAACATTTGCACAAACATCAATACCAACCATTTCTTGCAGGTATTTCATAATCAAGAAACAATGACCAACACATAATTACCATACCCAAAAGAACCTTGTCCACCAACCATGCCATTCACATTGCTGGCATACTAATTCTCTCATGTATTTTATATTTTCAAGTGACATGTAGCGATATGAGTTAACATCATAACTATGTGTTCTCATAGAAATAAACGTGACATAACACCACCATAAACATAAAACCATTGGGAATCACGATCATATGAAAAGGGGAGATATCGAAATAAGTATGAGCACAACATCATAATGGAAAAAACTGTATTGATATCATCATATTCCTCACTCAAGTGCACACTGGCAGGTGGGGCCTATAATAGCGTGTGAGGATATTTTAGGAGAAGAAATTAACAAATTGGTGATGTCAAACAACTATAATAATTAGGGTGGTTATCCTTTGCAAAATTTTGTGTTAAGCATGAGGGCTCATCACAATACTTTGTGATTGAATCTATGTTGACCAAAAAATGGGTTAATAGGAGAATGTTGAGCTAAGTTTCCCATAATAGTATGGCCAGTTCCATTGAAAAAGGGTTACTTGATAGATATACCAATGGCATTAGCTTTGTGAAAAGAGTCTTTTGATATAGGTCTCGTACAATGCTCTTGTACTATGGTGATGGAATTAGCAAATTATTCATATCCTATCAATTTTTTTTCCAGCAACTTGTTCTATAGAGGTTAGGGTTTACAAGGTCCTATGAACAAGGGAGTGTCATGTGATATAGCTCTATAATATACCTTAGGGTTTCCAACAACAATACTTGGAAAAATATTTCACAATGCCAACAAAGGAGGATATATTGTACCCTTAGACATACCATTTGATTCCTTGGTATGTGATATAATATGCAACCCTGGTGCATGTGACTGGTAAGGAATTTGATACAACAATTTATTTCAACAATGTTGTTGAATGGTGGAACTTCCAAGATATTCAATAGATTGTACTCCCTAAGCAAATCAAACTCATCCCTTCATGCAATTTTCATTTTAGCAGTAGTTAGTAGTACACGTGTATTAAATTCTATCTTAGGGATGTGTTCTATTTTAGATTTATAATTGCATTCCAAACATAGAATTTAATAACTCAACAAAAAATCTAATATTGGTAGCCAAGCCATTAAACAAAAGGAGTTTACTATCCAAAATAGAGAGAAGGATGATTGGGCCTTATCTTTGGGTTCCTAATCCAAGGAAAATAACCCAACTTACATTAATTACAACAAGTATATGCTGAGATCACAACTTCCTTAGACATAGAGTATAAAGACATACATACTGAAAAATTGTGTAAGTAGAGAGGGTTGAGCCTTCTTACAATAAAATATTCACCACCATTTTACAAACTTAACATTGAAGTCAAATATACAAAATGCATACCTGGGGTGTCCATTGTCAATTCTTTAGTCCGTTACCTTCTTGCACAACTGATCCTTCACTTGGTCGAGACACTTCATTCAAGCCCTGCAATCTGCTCCTTTGCTATGATTCAAGTCTACTATGGGTCTGCTTCAATTCTTGAACACTCATCATGAAGATACCATCCCCATAAATATCAACCATATCCACCCTAGGATTATTGCTGCAGGCAAGACAAAACCCATATCACCAAGTGTTACGAGGAAAATCTCTCTATGGCTAGGGGTAAACCACAACAAATGAAAATGACTGCAGAAATCAACTCTACTCTAAAGTATGCTATATAAACAAATATGCTATCAAGACAAGATAAAATGCCTACCTCGTCCAAACGTTCAATGAAGTCCACCGTTGAGCACTTGACCCAAAACAATATACCTGCAACTAGTCCTCAACAACCAAGCAATGCAAGCATATGGTGATAATATATGATGTTAGCACATTCAATAACATAATCCATCAACATTCATAACAAATACACCCATGGAATAATAATTCAAATATTTTCAAGATATCAATTGGACGAGAAATGAGTATTTCTATTAAGATATAATCAACATAAGTGAATAAGTTATAGACTTCTGTGTCAGCACGGTTCAGAACCGAGAAACTAAGTTCCTTCTAGCTGGGCCTCCACCACTTTAATCCTCCACCAAAGGAAATCTCATATAAGAGAGACAATGAAGTTCTTAATCAATAAGGGAAGAGCTTGGGGGATGAACACTATGTTCAGACTTAAAGGATAAAGGGATGCTGACTCAATGTGAAGTGAATAATTCCTCCAGAGTAACTTTTCTCTCAAAGTTGAATTCTTTATCCTCTTTTCCATAGCTCGGATTTGGCCCATTTATAGCATTCAAGTGGAACTAAAGGGTCGATTCAGAACGTTTCTAGTATATGGAAGGCCAAGGATCATTGATCTCATGACGTGACATGGAAACCAGACACCATTTTTCAATTTTGGGCACATTTCCAGATGTACGTGGGCTGTAGTGGTGCAACCTGCATATACACATGCTGTATAGTATGCAAGGTGCGTATATGTGGAAAATTTGTATTTTTAGCTCTGGTATTTGCTAAAGGGGACTTCAAGTTTGCATAGGGAAATGGAAAAATGCCTTTTGTGCAAGATTGCATGGGGCGAGGCAAATCTTGCTTTAACAGATGCCCCCTAATGTGTGATGTCAAAGGAGTATCTTTGATGGCTGAAATACATTATAAAAACCCAGAAGTGGAGTAATGGGGACCCAGCTAGAAGAACTAGTTGTTCATTACAATCTGTACTGAATTTGCATACATGGCTGCCAATTTGAATTACACTGCAGATCCATGTGAAAATATACCAAAAAACTGTCCATTGCCATGAATAGGCAAATACAAATGCGGTTACATGCCAAAGGCTGTCATAGTCATGAACATGGCCCATTAAAACCAGTCTCAAAATCAATATGAAGATATCTGTATACAATGGAGTACAATCTGATCTCCCATGATCACTGAAGTCACATAGGTAATGGTCCAATGAAAGGGTAGTAACAACTTAGGAAAGATGCAACTACATACTGATGTCTTCAAGTCTTCTACACAATCTGCCAAAGGTGAAAGTATACATCATGTGAATAAAGGAGCTGAGGTCGAACACAATGAGACTTCGTTTGATTACCAATCATTGAGGTATACCGTTAACAAACACAAGACAACCTACAGATGATGAAAGTAGGTATCAAGACACCGAGTACATTCTTACAAGTGTGAATAAAGGAGTCGAGGTCAAACACCTGAAGAATCCATCGATCAAGAGACATTGATGTATTCTCAACTGTCAATGGCGAGAGAAACTGTCACTAATGACTACAAGCCTCTAGGTACTCATAGGACTCTAGGTCTCATTTCCCGAATAGATGAGCTGAAGTCGATGGAAGGAGACCCACTGAAAGGCAAGCATTAAGGCATCTCTCATCATTCAACATGAGCTACAAATCAGGAGCTTGATGATTTGGAGGAAATCGGATGAAGAACATGTTCACAAACCAACGACCCTATGCGTCTTTCGCGTGTGCTAAGTGGGAGAAGTACATGAAAAAGACCCTCTGAATAGAAACCAATGAGGAAAAATGCTGACAAAGGAGAGGAAACCACCAATAAGGCTAATGGAATCCAAGACACTGCACAAATCCCAATGTGTGAATAGATGTCTTACCATCAAACACAAGGGAAACCACCCAGTCAACGACTAATGATGAAATGTCGATTGTTGGGTTCAAGGTTACCTACCAATGAGGAAAGTAGGACCAGGGTAAGTAATAGTACTACAAATTCATG
Organism: Picea engelmannii; assembly: GCA_009831015.1. Lineage (NCBI taxonomy): Eukaryota > Viridiplantae > Streptophyta > Pinopsida > Pinales > Pinaceae > Picea > Picea engelmannii. Next base: position 29,446 of record ML807613.1, read on the forward strand.
TGATTCTGAGACAAACTGAGGGTATGGCCAACATGCAAAGTCAATAGTTCTGAGGAATGGCTGACACAGGTTGATAGAAATCCTTTGAACAAGAGCATGAGACATATGGAAGACTCTGACATCATAGATGCAATGATGAAACCATGAGATGCAGGAGGCATAAATCAAAATCTCCATAGGGACTGGAAGAGTAACCAGTCGGGGGAGTAAACTCTCTGTAACGAGCTCAACTTCCTAAGGCCATGCTAAACCCAAAATTATGATGACAAGTGGACTCAATAACTTTGTGCTTTGTTCAAAGGCGACAAGACTACTACCAATATAAGATAACACTCCCTTGCCACCCATATTTTTTTGTTTTTCATAGTCAAATGAATGCTATGATATAGAGGAGGAAACAAGTGTCGCAAGTAAGCAAAACTAGTTCCAACAGTGGAACATACCTATGCTCAATGCAAGGAGGTGCATGCGGGAGATAGACACTCGGGGGATTGTTCCCTCCTGGGTATAGGGTGTCAAGTTGCAAATAATATAAACGAGGCTCTGCTTGGTTGAGGATGCAAAACTACTAAGTCAAATGGTTTATAACGCAAAGGGAGAACCAACCATAGGCTCAATACTGCAAGCAAGGGTATGAGATGCAATCACAACTTAATGCCAAAAAATGTCCTTTTTCATAATCTTAGTATACTTGGTTTGAAAAAGGGATAAACTTGTACAAAATAGACGTCCTTTCAAATCCAATTTATGAGTGTGAAAGAGACAAGTTCACTCGACAATATTTTCACTTTTTGAAAACGAATCGGAAAAGAGTTTAAATCAAACTCGCCTGGGAGTCCTCTGGGTATAGGCCAACATGTTTATGAGTGAGAAATGAGGCTCAATATAAAGTAATGTATTATCTATAAGGGATTCTCGGTCCTATGGAACAAATATCAGCATGGGAACCAAATAGAGAAGAGGATCTAACTAGGGTACCCATGTTTGGTAAGTTTCTACCATTTGATAATGACACGTCTTGTAGCATATAGAGGGTTCTATGCCGCTAAAAAATGGGTTCGTACCTAAGGCATATGAGTGACATTTATAGGACAATGCAAGTGTGCATGATGGAATGGATACCTATTCTATATGTTGGGTAGCAAAAATACCTGTCCGTAGTTACGAACGGTCAACATAACGCTAATAACCTCAAGAATCCCTGGAGAAAACTACAAAAACCAAGTCAATCCATTGCTCTATTAGTCCATTAGGGAAAATACGACCCGAAACTATGTAAAGTGGGTAAAAACTACTATAAATAGTAACAAAAACCAAATTTTACTATGTCATTTGACTTTTTTACCCAAATAGTGAATTTTGGACCAAATTACCTCCGATCTTCAACTGGTGATTATGGGAGCGTCGAGTGACGGAATCAGAGACCGTCTGGACCAAGTAATTCCTCTTCCTTTCTAGTGGATTACATTTTGTATTTAGGTTTCAAATTTTAATTTATTTAAGGCGCAAATTAGATATTTAGGTGTACGCGGGCTACCGTTCATCGGGTCACGTATACACGTGGTTATACGTGACTGTCTATAAGACAACCTATGTATACTCAAACCTATACATGACTGTGAATGTTGCAGCCTGTGTATATATCCGTAAACAAGGTTTTTGATGGTTTCTAACTCAAAAAGTGATGTATCTCTGGCACGATGGTGCTATAATGGAGGGAAATGGAACATGAGGAGGTAGATGTTGTTGTGGAAAGAGATCCAAGGGCCCAAATGGCCTTGAAAATATGCGGGTTGTACAAGTTTTGGGAACTCAATGGGATGAGGGCCCAAGTGAGGCTACTACAGTTACTAGTGGATTACTGGGATCTAGACAGTGAGAGATTCAACCTTGATGGACAACCATTAAGGATTGAAGTCGAGGATATATATTTCTTGATGGGGTTGTCATGTCGGGGTGAGGTGGTGAACCTCAAATCCCGGGGAGCTGGGAGTGGTATGAATATAGAAGAGTACATAGATGCTCACTGTATAGCAGGGACTGAGAAGGTTGGGAGTGAACTCCCCATTAGAGAGATAAACAATCTAAGCCTCAAGATTGTTGTCCTCATTTTGACCCAAATCACAGGATCGACTTTGTTGCACTAGGCATTGAGGCCACTTATGTTCTACTCCGTAGAGTGTTTGAGACCCACAATGTACAATTGGTGCACCTCGCTACTGGCTATTATGAAGATCCAGTTGAAAAAATGCAAACAGGGTGACAAGAGGAACTTCAGGTTTGCATCCATCTTGTGTAGCTTTTTCTTCGAGCAGGTTCCAGGTTTGGGACCTAGAGTTGAGATCATTCCTTGAGGACCTCGTGATCCAGCCATGGCACGGTGGACCGAGGTGATGAGACGAAAGGGGGGAGGTAGGGTGCTCACACCCTACAACAATGATTTATTTTATTGGTGGAGATGACATGTCACTGCTCTTGATGACTACCCTATGCAAGAATCGACTTCAGAGGGGACCCTGACATGCCATTGCCACTAGGGACTGCCTACAAAGACATAGGTATGTCAAAGTTTGTAAACACTTCATTTTTTTGTATTTTTTAATAATAAAACAAAAATATTTTTGGATAATGTTTAAGTACTACTTAGAAATGTGTGTGATGCAGGCGTAGGTCCACGACGGCCGGACAGGATTCCACGACATCGTCAAAGGAACCAAGGAGATGAAGTGGTGGGAGGAGAAGTAGAGAGATTCCTTCAATACGGGTAGGGAAACCTGTCTCATTTGACACATAGGATTCTGATGGTTCAGGTAGAGGATCTTCCGAAGGCCATGCAAGGACAAGTGGTTGGTGTGCCCAGAGCTTGGGTGCGACTCTTTAGGCGTCTCGCAAACACCATAGTTTGTTATCATGACACACATCTGGCTCCACAAGCATAGATGTCATGGTTTTTGTATTATTGATTGTATATGTGTATTGAGGGTGTTGGCCCCAATTTTTTCCTATAACCAACATATTTTTTGAAATATATATAAAACATGGTTCTTCGACTTTACTTATATTACAATGTGTACATTGATGAGAATGTTTTCTTTGCTTTATTTATGCGACAAATGCCAACCTAAAACAAAATTAGCATAAGCATCAGAGACATAATTAGAACTCCTAGGTATGTGATGATAAGTAATAAGATCAAACTATCGTTCTAAAAGGTGTACTCGAAGGAATCGTCAGAGTAATGTAAGGTCGCGCACACGGTAACTGCCGTTCAATTGACATACTACTAATTGGGAATCCAAGCGAACCTCCAAAGAGAAAATACCATGTGAAATGGCATCGCACAAAAGTTCTATAACGTCGCTATATTCGGCCACATTATTCATGGATGGCCCTAGGCATACACCACCTGAAGACACCAGTAGACCCTTGGGTGAGTAAACCACCCAACCAAAGGAAGACAAGTTATGTGTATGACAACTGGCTTCGTCTGTGAATCCTAAGTAGACCGAAGATTCCGTTGACATCTGCCAACCAAGGGAAAACTTGATAAGCAAGCTGAAGACAAAAATAAAGGGAAAGAATATATACACTAAATTACATTAGTATACAAAGAGTTATGCCCAAGCTTGGGGCTCAAGCATAATATATTTTCAAGTAGACCCCATTCCTTGATTCGGCTAACATGTTCCCTTTATAATCCTCTAATTCATATGCTCCTTTTTCTAAGACACATCGCACGATATAGGGACCGTGCCACATGGGTTTGAACTTGCCTACCCCTAGGAGTTCTTTGGTTTGATCATATAAAAGGACCAAGTCACCCTCAACGTACAACCGAGGATAGACAGACTTATCGTATTGGACCTTGACACGTATTTTATTCGCCTCGATAGCTGTAGAGGCATCTCGACATTGCTCATCAAGGCTCTCTAGATGTACAAGGTGTTGCTTGAGATCGGGCGTGTCAGGGAGGAGCACGACTGCCAATCTAAGAGAAGGGATTTCACATTAAATAGGTAAGATCGTCTCCACACTGTGTACTAACTAGAAAGGAGAAAATCCGGTGGCAGTCTTGACCGAGGTTCGATATGCCCAGAGTGTGGGATATAACATAATATGCCAATCATATTTGTTCTAGCTAACATTTTTCTGCAAAATGGTCTTGAGATACTTGTTGACGACCTCTACCTATCCATTTACCTGGGGGTATTAAGGGGAAGAATGACCATGCTTAAAATCCATCTTGGATTCTATCTCTTCTATCATTTCAATATGAAAGCGACTGCCATTATCAGTGACAATCTCACTCGGGATACCGAACCTGGCTATAATTTGATTGAATACGAAGAAGGAGACAATCTTCCTGTCATATTTAACTATAGGCATGGCCTCGACCCACTTAGTAAAGTAGTCTACGACCACGATAATGTGCTGATGCCCTCCAGCCGAAGTTGGGTTGCAATCCACAAAGTCCACCCCCCACTTGGTGAAGGGACCGACAATAATGACTGGATGGAGAGGGGTTGGATGCAAGCGCATTTTTCGAGTGAACAAATGGCAGGGGTGACACTTCTTAACTGCTTTAATGCAATCTTTAAAGATAGACGACCATAAATAACTGGCTCACAATATTTTATGGGCTGTTGCAAGCCCGTATAGATGACCACCACAAGCCCCACTGTGGCAATCATTTAGAACTGATTTAGCCTCTTTATGAGTTAAACAACGACACAAGATATTGTCTATTCCTCGACGATACAAAGTGTCGCCGATGATAATGTTATTCTTATCTTGGTATCGTACACATCGTTGGTCATCTCACGAGAGATGCAGAGGGAACTTCAAAGTTTGAAGATAGAGAACAATGTCTCCATAGCAGGGGTCAGACGACGAGACAAGGAAAATGTTCTCATCTGCAAACAAATCAACATGAATAACATCCTCGTCCAATCATGGGAAGTTGGATATTAACTCTACAAAGACTAGTGATTTCTTGGATTTCTCACAAGTGAAATCGAGATTGAATTCTTGTTAAATGAGAATCCATTTATTGTATTTCCCCCCTATGATATGCTTGGCAAGGATGTATTGAAATGGATTGACATCGACAACCACAATAGTTTTTCAAAGCAATATATAATGGCGTAATCGTTGGACTGCGTGGACAACATCCAAAGCTATCTTTTCAGCGTGAGAATATTTAAGCTCAAGATAGTAGATGATGTGTTCGTAGAGCTCATTATCCTCCTGAACCAAAACCATACCAATCGTCTCTTCAGACGCGACAACATAAAGAAATTAATCCCTACTGTAGTCAGGAGACTTCAACAAAGGCATCGATATCAAGGCTTTCTTCAAAGCATCGAAGGATTCCTGGGCCTACTCGTCCCAGATAAAAGGGATGTCCTTCTTCAAAAGATGCACAACACCCTTAGTAATATTGGCATAGTTTACTATAAACTGACGTAAAAAGTTAGCTTTCCTCTATAAACCTTGAATTTGTCTAATAATGTGTGGGGGAGGCAATCGAAGTATTGCCTCAACCTTTAACAGATCTACCATGATATCGGTCTCAGAGACTAAAAATCCCAGAAGACGTCCATACCTAACACAAAATATGCATTTATGAGGGTTCAACCAGATTCTATAATGACGACATCTTTCAAAAACTAGCCGAAGGTGCTTAGGGTGATCCACTCTCTTATGAGAGTGAGCAACAATATCATCAAGATAAGCTTCGACTGTATGCTTAAGATCTTGGAATGCGAAGGTTATAACACATTGGAAGGTTGCTCCAATGTTTTTAAGGTCGAAAGGAATATTCCAGTATAAGAAATTACCCCAAGTACAAATAAATGTCGTCTTATGTTGACCCTTGGATTTAATTTGAATTTGGTTATACCCTGAAAATCTGTCCATGAAAGAAAAAACTTTGCTTCCCGCACACTCATTGAGAATCTGATCAATGAAAGGTGTTAGGAAGTTGTCTTTAGGACAGGCTTTGTTCAGGTCATGAAATTCCATGCATACACAGATGGTTCCTTGCTTCTTATTCATATGAACGAGATTGGATACCCATTCAGTCAAGGGAACTAGGTAGATAAAGCCAACGTTAAACAGTTTCTCTACCTATGCCTTAATAGCAGGGGTCTTCTGGGGATTGACAACTCTAAGACGTTGTAGAACATGCTTAGCATCCGAATAAGTTTGAATATCATGCTTTAAAATTCAAGGGTCAATTCCTGGCATCTCTTCATATGACCAAGAAAATACATCTCATAATTCCTTGAAGAAATCAGTGTAGATCAGGATTTCTTCTGGTGAACAATCTGCACCAATGTGTACATTTTCAATCTCACCAGGGGTATGAGAGATATCGATCGTGACGGTAGGATAGATAATTTCCATATTTCCTTCGACGTAAATTCTATGCGTATCAAGTGGAACTACGACGTGATCGACTATATCGCTCAGAGTAGATCGAAAGTCATCTTGTTCAATTCTAGCAAGCCGTAGGAGAAAATAAGAGCGATGATGCATGTCATCCCAAGGTTTGTCAGAACCATTCATGGCCTCTATGATAGCTTCATCCGAGGGTAAATTCTCATCGAGGAAGCCATGTGAACAAGATGATGAAGTGGACCACAAGAGATTAAGAACATTATCCTCCTCGTCCTTCTGCAAGGTAATAGGATCAAAATCGGTGGAAGAGTCAAGAACAACTTGATACGCTATATCCACTACCGATAGTGGCATGGACATTCCAGCATGAAACTGACCTTCACAAGATGCATTCGAAGAAGGTAGGGTCCAAGGATCGTTAAAATAGGAAGTGTGGAAAGGAACAAACCTCTCTGACGAAATGAGCCTACTGGACATGGCGTAAACCTGGTGAATTGGTGCCATGAAGTTGAAGGTACCCATAAGGGATGAATACATTCCGACAACAATATTCTTAGTTGTCAGCTGAGAATTGTCAACCACGGGGATCGACGGCCCAACAAATGCACTAGGGCTAGCATACGCAAAGGATAATTGGTCGACTGTCATGATCTTCCCATCGTGAGGGAAACAAAGAGTGTGGAAGAGGGATGATATAATGACATTCATGGCATAAGTCCAATTGCATCCTAGTAAAAAGTTATAGTCGAGGAGCGCATCAACCACCTTGACATCCACCTCTACCGTCTTCCCACCTAACTGGACTGGAAAGGCAGGAAGAATACTGTGAGGGTGGAGAGAATGACCATCAAAAGTAGTCAACATGGTCGGAGATTGAGAGAGAGTCAGAGAGTCGAGATCTTTCCAACAGATCAGGGACATCACACATGTTGCCGCTCCTTCATCAACAACCGCACGCTTGATGGTATACTTCGAGTAACCCACATAGATTTAGAATGCCACATGGTAAGGAAAGCAAAGATTCACATCTGTGATGTCAAACTTGATAACTTTCGAGCCATTGGGATCTAGAGCTCCTAACGTAGATAGAAATGAATTCCTCTATGAAGGACACATATGGAGTACCTCTAGGGCCGACATTGCACAAGGGGTTTGACCCAGGTCCTCAACAATAGAGTAATTCTAGGCGGCTCTAGCATTTGGATTGTGGGTATAATGCTTGAGTACTCCTTTCAAAATACAAGGCGGTGGCTCTGGTTTTTCGATCTGCAAGGGTGTCTCTAGAGGAGGAGGATATTCTAGACCAGGTACAGTCTGTGGAGAATTGTAATCACGAGACTGGGTGGCTACATTAACCTGAGAATTGACCATATTTATGCACAAACGGTCACCGTCTTGTGTCGGTAGGTTTTGACTGCCACCGACCACATTTCTGGCATTTGAGGAGCTCGAGGCCATGTGCTGGTTATGTGGAAAATGATTCATCAACACGACGGGTGGTAGAGATAAGAGCCTCGCAACTTCCACAAGTTTGGGTCATAAATTAGTAAGATGATCATTTGTACAAAGCTTATAAGGAAATTTCACCTTACACCTCTCTTTCTTTTCCTCACCAACATTATTATTGTCCTCTCATTATTACCATTTTCCTTGGGTTTATTATTATTCTTCCCACCCTTACGATTATTATTACGTCCTTTCTTCTTATTCCCACCTAGTTGTTGGTTACCATTTGGGCCAATCGACTATTGCATGGAATGTACATCTGCCGAATGAGTGGGATTGGAAGACACAGATGAAGTTGGCCCTCTTGTAGACTGGTTTGGAGACAACTCTTTCAAATGGCTTGTCACCGAGTCTGTGGAATTCACATTGGTAGAGCCTACAATGCCATCAACATGAGGTCCAAGATTTTTTCTAGGGTCATAGTTTGACCTCGGTGCATCTGAAATAATCTTGTATAACATCTCAGACTGAGCGTATATAAGATCTAACTGTTGGGCTTTGCAGATTGCTTCTTCCTCATATGTAACCCTAGATGTAGCAACATCCTTTGAAATAGGAGGTTGTAAAGACTTAAGGAACCATTCTAATAGGAAATCCCGGGGTATGCAGGTCTTGATCAACTTCTTCCATCTATGCCACTCCTGGATTTGATCCGAGATATGAGTGGCTTTGTCTTGGTGCAAGGTCGACAAAAGGTCAAGGCCATCATCGTAATGAATAGTCAATTGGAAGTGGTTAAGGAAGACTAGCACCATCTGACTAAAGGTCCTGTATGCCCCCCTAGGTAGCTTGATATACCATTTCGAAGCAACCCCTATTAGGGTGCGTTGAAATAATATTAACTGAATGGAATCGTCGTTAAGGGAATTCGAAGAGCACCATAAGTGAAAGGTGGTAACATGATCACCAGGGTCCTCGCCATTCTTGCCTTCGAATGTCAGAATATCCGAAGGAAGCTTGGTGGGAATGGGGGGCCATATAGGATCATGACACACATGGCCATTCATCAACTTAGAGAAGTCTAGTAGGTTGAGCGTGGCTAGAAAAGGGAGATGGAGTTGCGACATCTGGCCCCAATCTCCTTGGAAATATTGTGTTTGGAGAATCGCAGCCCATCCAGGGTTCTGGTAAGCATCGTGGACCTATCTGTGATTGTAAGACCCTCCTCTAGGCTGATTCGTAAGAGGTTGGTTGGGCACCATTCCAGTAGGAATGTTCTGATGGGGGTTATAAAAACTGCCCCCACCCGGAGTGGCTCCACTTTGGGGGTTGCCCAAGGTGTGAAACTGACCTCCTCTGGGTGTTAATCCAGAGGATAAAGGTGGATTCGTCATGCCAAACGTGTTGGTTGGAATCAACACTAAGGAGGTGAGGGTAAATGACATAACTTGAGCAAAAGCTTGTCCACCAAGTTGGTTACTCCACCCAGAAGAAACAAGGTCAGACCCGGGGTCAAAAGAAGGAATGCCTCCCATGGTAGGAGTCGTTTGATGGATCTGAGAGCCACCAAACGAGAATGGAGTATAATGAGGAGTTGTGCCCCCAAGTCCAATGCTAGAATTAGGGCCAACAACTAGGATGGAGTTTGAAAACTGTGAAGTAAAATTCGACATACCATAGGAAAAAGGACTAGAGGCCTTCGAGATGGACTAAACATTATAGCCCGGTCAGTGAGAAAGAGACCCAAATGGGTACATGGCAATAGGTTGAGTATTCACTATAGGATGAGCAACAATGATGATAGTTGCCTCCGACACTACAACCATTATGGTTGCAGGAGTCGAAGGGGTGTCATTAACTATAATAGGTATGGGAGTCGAAGGGCTCCCAGTATCTTGATGACTTAGTTCAGTACTCATCCTTGTAGATTCACAAGTCTGATAAGTGGAGGTGTGTGTACCACGTTGAATAACTCTATGCCTTTTAGAAGGAAAAGACTCAAAATCCAGTGGTAACTGTAACAAGCGGCGAGACCGATGGAGAAGCTGGTCTGACTCCATGATGACTTAAGATTCAAGATATAAAAAACAAATCCTAAGGCCAACTAGTAATCAAAGAGAACACCAAAAATAATCAAACAACCAATATGCACACAAACAGGATAAAGTGGCTGAAAAGGGCCTCCCTCCCTAAAGTAGGTATGCCTCGCCCAAGAGGAGCCTGAGACTCCCTGCTAAATATTGGAGATCAGAATCAATTATAAGGGCCCTCGTGGGCTTAACAACCAGTCGGTCAGATCCCCCCAGAGAGGTAATCCTCCATAAAGGTTGTGTGTTGTCCGACCCTTATCTGACCCAGGGTACCTGCAAAATAACCCATGTAAGTAACCTATGTGGCACCTAAGTCAAGCAACTAAGCAACCACAGTATAACCGATGCATAGGTGAACAGTTGTAAGTCAGGTCCACTGTATGGGAAGGGTAGAAAATCCCTAAACCTTGAAAGCACCACCTCTCATGGAGGTAAGGGTACTAGAAAGATCCTCATATACGAATATATCCCCATAAATATATCTGATGCTAAGAAGGTATCAGGGTGATATCCCTTCAACCGAACTCACACAATCTCATGCTTAACTCTGGTGTAAGGAGAGCCTCCTGATATTACCGATTATACAATGGATTTCTCCACTCCCTTAGTCAGACACATATGTTGATTTAATAGCCTTGGAGAAGTTTACTCACAAAATCCTATACCAAGGCACTAAATCCTAAGCTAGTTTGTGCACCCTAGAAAATAAAATCGTTACTAATCAATTTTAAATTATAGCGTTAATTTTAATGGCCTTGCTTACTCAAAAAGGTGCGATCGTGAAACTAGTGATGTTATGACTCAACAAGTAAAGTAAATGAATATGAAAAAATGCAAAGTCCTAACTTCAATTTCCAATAAATGATATGCTTCCTAAACATGCAATTTTCAATTCAATTATGCAATTCTAAATAAAAATGCAATCTTTCTTTACATGCACTAAGATAAATGACAAAGACTCAAGAGATCAAAATGGCAATCAATGTAAAATGCCCAATTTTTTTTGTATTTTCAATATAAGAAAAATGAAAATGAAAGTACTGAACAAAAGCTTGATATAAAGACTCTACTATGTATAGACAAAGACAACCCAAGTAGGATATCAAGAAGCAAAAACACCCATCCCAAGGTGCAAGGACAATCAAAATGAAAATATGATGAGAAAGAAACCGCCCAAAAATTCAACCAAAGACATGTTTCCTGTCATTCCATAGACACTTAACAGTCACTACAAAGACCCAAGAAGACTTAGCAATAATCAAAACCTACCCAACAACCACCAAAACCAACAATCAAGCAACAAAGGTTTATGTATGTGACTGTTCAAGAGAAAAGCGCATATGTACGCAACTTGCAGAAGGACAACACATGTATATACACGTCTGTCAAGCAAAAACCCATGTATATGTGTCAAAATACAGCTAGGCTAAGGAGAAGGTTGAAAGACTTAGAACAAGAGTGAACATAGGCTGTCAAGCAATCATACGACAAGAAACTCAATATGAACGAGAGCAATCTAAGGAGAAAAACAATCCAATCCCCCAAAAAGAATATTCAATCCCCAGTATTGTCGCCAATTCTGTTACGAAGGAAATATCTCTATGGCTAGGGGTAAACCACAACAGACAGAAAGGAATGCAGAAATAAACTCTACTCTCAAGTATGCTATATAAACAAATATACTATCAAGACAAGATAAAAGGCCTACCTCATCCAAACGTTCGATGAAGTCCACCATTGAGCACTTGACCCAAAACAATATACCTGCAACTAGTACTCAACAACCAAGCAATGCAAGCATATGGTGATAATATATGATGTTAGCACATTCAATAGCATAATCCATCAACATTCATAACAAATACTCCCATGGAATAATAATTGAAATATTTGCAAGATATCAATTGGACGAGAAAATAGTATTTCTATTAAGATATAATCAAAAGAACTGAATAAGTTACAGACTTCTGTGTTGTCACCGTTCGGAACCGAGAAACTAAGTTCCTTCTAGCTGGGCCTCCACCACTTCAATCCTCCACCAAAGGAAAGATCCTATAAGAGAGACAATGAAGTTCTCAATCAGTAAGGGAAGAGCTTGGGGGCTAAACACTGTGTTCATACTTAAAGGATAAAGGGATGCATACTCAATGTGAAGTGAATAATTCCTCCAAAGCAACTTTTCTCTCAAAGTTGAATTCTTTCTCCTCTTTTCCATAGCTCGGATTTGGCCCATTTATAGCCTTCAAGTGGATCTGAAGGGCTGAGACAGAACGTTTCCAGTATATGGAAGGCCAAGGATCATTGATCTCGTGACGTGACATGGAAACCCGATACCATTTTTCAATTTTGGGTACATTTACCGATGTACACGAGATGTAGTGGTGCAACCTACGCATATGCATGATGTATAGTAGGCAAGGTACGTATATGTGGAAAATTTGTATTTTTAGCTCTGGGATTTTCAAAAGGGGACTTCAAGTCTGCATAGGGAAATGGAAAAAGGCCTTTTGTGCAAGATTGCATGGGTGAGGCAAATCTTTCTCTAACACTAAGACCTCCTGACCACTGAACATATCAAATGTTGACCCATTCTAGTGGTGATAGTGGCATTTCCATGTGTGATTTTGTAGAGCAATGCCATGTTTGAAGAGAAATTCCCTCTTCAAAGTTCTGTTAATTCAAACGCCAGATTTTCTTCTGTAGCTCCTCCATCCAAGCATAGAAATCTCGCCTATCTTCCCAATCTGCACGCACAAAGATATGTGGCTTCTTGTTATTTCCAATCTCTATGGGATCTATGTCAATATGAACAATGTTGTCATGGCTTGCAAATGACCCCAATTTTCATAAACAGTCCCATGCATGCCAAGCATCCCTAAGCATTTCTCGTGAGAAAATGGAAAAAAATCCCAAGCTCATTAAAGTACTGGACACTGGAATTCATGTATGAACTAATTTTTTTTGACTTTCTAGCTAGCATACAAGAGATGTTTCTTAGAGTTAAATATCAAGCATAAGATCTACTGAGAAATTTGAGGGACCTTTGGGAGTCATCAAATATAGCTATGAATTTTTATTGCCTCATTCCAAACTGAAATAATTACCTATTGTTGGAAACCCTTTGGGATAACAACTAAAACAAGGCTTGGCCTCCCAACTACTGCAAAATAATATGCCTCTCAAGTTGGTTGCTCCAGAACTAGAAGTTGCAATGAAAACACTGACCTTCCCTGTAGACTTTAATATGCCCTAGGTTATTCTCCCTAGACAAGTTTGAGGCTTTGTTGTGATTTTTTCCAAGAACGAGAACCTAAATTCTAATCTAAAATTTGCAAAATATTACTACTCTTAAACTTTCCTTAGAATAGGCCTATATATGTGCCCAAATTACTCCTGTAGCTCATATTGAAAGCATGCCTAAAATTTGTGCCCTCAACAGGTTTGAAGTTTTCCCAATATAGGTCTAAAACTCGATCAAGGTAAGGTCTGGAATTTTCTAAATGAGCCTAGAAAATTTTGCTTGAACACTCCTGAAATTTGTTCTTAAAAAATGTTGTTAAGTATCAAAGACTAAATACAAAAGAACCACAATAGACATACAAGAATAATATGAAAAATCTCCTTTATTATTATCAAACCCTTAGGGTAGGGAAACACCATACAATGGATTGTATTATGGAAGGGATCCTCTCATGTTCACTTTCCTCTTCGAGGGGGCATCCTCCTATTGAGCTACCACTCTAAATACAATACTTCTCTTCATATCTCATTACATTGCATGAACCCCTTTATATAGTGCAACCAACTACCTAAGAACATTATAGAGGAGGAACCTTCTAGAAGTAGAACCTTCTAAGAAGTCCTCTTACATTTATTATATCTAACTACCATAGTGGGCCTTATTTAATACTATAATGGACCTTGTCCACCTTACATTGAATGGACTCTACTATTATAACTATGGGCCCTCCGCGCCCCCACTAGCTCTCTAGCTGTTGATTTTTCAATAAGCAAGGCTTAAGAAATAATTTCATTTCATCTTATCATTTTACTTAAACCATAAACAATTTGCAACAACCAAGATCACAAGAAGAAACACCACGCACAAGTACACAAGAAGTATTATGGGAAACCCTTCTCATCAAGGGAAGAAAACCCAGCCAAATCCTTTGCTATATTCTTCAAGAGAAATACCTTCACCACCAAGAAAACCTAGCACACAAGAGGGTGCTTGCAAACCCTAGAATACTAGCGCCCAAAAGAGGTGCACACTTTTCCAATAAGGTGTACTTGAAATTTCCAAACTCACAAAAAATATATGATTCCTCAATGGGGAATTTACCTTTACTTATATTAGACTTAACTTGTCAACATAATTGTCTATTGGCACAACATGGACGACCTCTCTATCTCATAATATAATTAATATTAACCAGATTAATTATCTTTTACATTAATTATCAATTACATTAAGGTGGGGCCAACTTGTACCCTTTGCATTACAATTAGGGTTACAAGCAAGTCTGACTCTTGAACAATATAGCAAGGGATCTTATACACCCACTAGTGCTAATCCACTAGGGGCACATCCATAGGGATGTCCATATCTCTGGATCACTACATTACACAAAATAACCACTTCTTCACTAGTGCTCATCCAATAGGATCACGTTCACCTGTGCTCGTCCATGGGCACGTCCACTCAACATATCTTCTTTCCTATTGCATTACACAGGAGAGTCATATGTATTTTCTCATCAACTCTCTACTTAGAGGAGGCTAATACATCATCTTCATTTCTGTCTCATGACGATGCACCCGACACTTTGGGATTTCACAAGTTCACCTTATGCTCAGCCACATGCGCATCCAACTCTGCAAATATCCTTTCTCACCGCGTTACACAATAGAATCATCTGGAGTTCTTCTCAACTCTCTGTAAGGAGGAGGCCATCTCTACGTTCTATCTCTGTCTCAGATAGGAACCACACACCCTTCTCAGGGGCTCTCTCTCAGGTTTGTGTCCTAGAGAATGTCTCACATAGCTGCAATCATCAACACTAGCTACCTAACAAAAAATGACTTCAATGTTGGCTTAGATGTGCATCAGACTTTGCTGGAATTTTGTCAAAGATAAACCTGAAGACTCAACCAATGTTCATCTGAAACTAGCCACACAGTAGGCCTCAGAACCCGCCTTAACTCTGCCTTAAATCTACCTCAAGTTCTTAGGAGTTGAGTGTTGGAGATAGACCAACCCTTGCTGAGGTATTCACTTACTTTTCCTTAGCCTCATCTCCATCTAACTATGAAATTGCCCTCTTTCAGGGTGTCTTTGATTCCATGTTGAAATTTGCTTAAACAATTGAGAGTAGTTAGTATTCTTTTAACCTTTATAAATTATAGCGTCAACTGAAGCATGAGGATCAATGAAAGAAATACATTCATAGAGTTCACAAGATTTTTATCTCCTCACCTGGAGGAAAACCCAATAAAAATTATTCAGTATAGATTTTCCAAACAAGTACAATGTTAATACATAATTCTCTCGAAGAGAGACAAGCTAGAATATCGCATGTACACAAGAAACCAAGAACCCTTCCTTTGTTTCCGCATCTTCAATCCCACTCTTAGCTCGCTGCCCTTAGTCTCACATTAACTTATTGTCCTCAGATTTTGGACCTCACCATACACTGCCTCAGACTTTAGACCTGCATTGTATGTAACTTAGACCTGCTCTCTATGCCACAAACCTGCACGATATGTATCTCAAACCTGCTCCATAATCTACCTCAAAGAGAGGCTCATTTCAACACCTTCATGCACTAGACGTCACCATAGAGGGAGCTCGAACCTGTACTGGAACCTCCATAAGAGAATTTAGACCTGCACTTATTTGGCTACCTCAGACCTTTTCTATGTGGTGAATGGTAGTACCTAATGAGAGGCACCTACCCTCCTTTAAATAGGAGATGAGCCCCAAAAATAGTGCCGACTTTGCACACTTTTCAAATCCCTATTTGATGTTACCTTTTACCATGAAGCTAACTTTACAATTATATTCTTGTCTTATGGAGCCGACTTGAAATAAGAGATTTTGGGGTTCTTCTAGGGTTTTCACATGATCAAATACACCAAGAATATCCTTTGCAGCTTCCCAAACTTCAACAATAGACTGGAGGGTGAGGTGCTTGGTTACATGTAAAACAAAATCCTGAACATATGATCCAATGTATCATTTTGTGGAGGAATGTGGGTATCTATCATGTCTATGATTAGTTTAGAAAGAGACCTACTCTACTTACTATTCGTATCATAATTCATTTCAAGTGGTTCTCCGTTTGAAAGATCAAGTTTGTGCGGTTCTCAAGTTCATGTTCATCCCTTGAATGTGATATTCCTGGAAGCAAGGTGCCCTTTCCTTCATGAATCTCTTAGCTTTGGATAGCGTGGCAGAAGGAAATTTGTACATTTATGAGTAAGGTGTATTTTAGCTTATGACAAGGGTGGGTTAATGACTCGTTTGAAAGGTGATTCTTTTTCAGAAAAAGTGGGATAGAGGGAGATTGTTCACTAAAGTGCAGTATAGAGGGATAATAAATGGGTGGAAAGGTTGGATAATAATAGTGATAAAGTGGGCATCAATGGTCGTTTTATTGCATTTCAAAACTAAGGCTCTTTTGTAGTGTGGAGATCAAGTCATCCTCTCTCCCTCACATATTGGTAGGTATGACAAGAAATACAGGGCAGTCAATATCCTGCCTGCTATTTTCTCTTCTTTTCCCAGTGGTATCCTACAATCCTAAATCCCTTTACATTTATGGTATCACAAACCATCTTATCCTTGGGATGGAAGCCCTAAATTTTCAAGAGATAATAGTTTGTCCACAATTGTCTTGATTTGTTCAACATCTATGTTACATTTATTCTAAGCAATAAAGAGGGAATTATTCTTATTCACAACATGCTCTATGTAGATAACAGTTGCAATCGTTCCTAATACTCCTAGTGTAGCCAACTTTCCAGTTGAAATATTGTTCAGAAACAAAATAACAATTGATGTTAATTCTACCTTCTCCATAGTTTTCTGCCAAATTCTCTCTATGTCTTGTTGCACCTTAACTTTGAAATCATGATATTCACTAATGAAGTTAAAGAGTTACCTAATATTCTTCATCAGACTAATTATTTCATCCCAAATTAGCCAATCATTATGTCTTTTCCAATGGATAGAACCTAGGCCCTAGCCAAAGCAATATTGCACTCATTTCTTTTGATTCCTTCAATCCTTGCTGCCACTTTTCCAGATCAAATGTAGGGTTCCTGATATCTAGGTTTTTCTCTTCTAGTTCATTGGCATGCCCATTATTTTCTTCCTTCTCTTCTTATAATTTGGCTTCAACGTCTTCTAATTGTTCTTTCAATGAGTCAATCTCCTTTACCAAGTCTCGTTCCTTCCCTATTAGGCCATGGATGATTGTAACTTGTTAGACACATGGTGTATATGAAGACCTAGAAGATATAACCAAGGCCTATCATTCATATTTGTGATTTGCAATACTAGCCTTGAGACTTACAATATTTCGTTCCCTGTTGGAGATATCCAATTTCAATTCCTTAATGTCTTTAATGGTTGCCTCATATTTTTGTCTTAGGTGTACCTATTCCTTCTTTCACTTCCTTATTTACAAATCAAGTGAATCTCTCCTTGAGGATAACTTCAACTTCTAGAATATACCATGGTTTTGTGTCTTTTCCATCAATATTGTTCTTCAAGCTTTGATTTCCAACTCCTTTCACCTAAGAAGAGTTTTGACAACTTTCACCTTTTCAGGTTCCTCAACAAAGTGGATAATATTAGTTTGCAGATCCATAATCCTCTACATTCTTTCTTTGTTTGTGGCCCTTTCACATCACGCTACAAATATTTTATAAGATTATTGATTCTCTGGATCATTTTTTCAACATCACGAGTAGCCTTGAGATAGTCCCTGGAAACAATATCACCGATCTGTTTATGGAGCCCTACTTTCTCAATGGAAGAAACTAATTCATGTCAAGGTCAATGATAGTAGAGACATAATATTTTTCCTCCATGTCTCTTGGATCCGTATTGATTCTATGATGGAGGGTAGGAATTGTGAGAATATTTGTCTCATAGTTTACAACAATAAGCAATCTTGGGACTGTTGGGCCTTCACAAATGAATAAGTAATCATTTATCCTCTTTTAATGTTTATACTTTTCCCTGATCACTTCCACATTAAATAACACATAAATTGTAGTATTATCATGTTCATTAATAGAATTTGGGGTAGGGGGAACTGAATCTGAGACTGAAGCAACAACTTATGTTCTAGACTATTTTAATTCAGTAGGTTCATCCATGGATTTTGTATGATTAGTATAATGCACTCATTAATTATCAATTCGGGATTCATAATCAACAGAGTTACAAGACACCAATAAGAAAGGTAATTCTAATGTCATGAGCATAGAACTATTCTAAATTATGCATGCTGGAAACAAAGCAAGCTAACAAACCAAAACACACTTTGGTTGTCTTTCACAGAGAGGCTATCTACTCCATTATGGCACATGCAAGTATGAGATAGAGTTCTTTTGATAGATCAACTCTGCTATCTAACCCAGAAATTTAACTATGAAATCACACTTCTGAAAGGGAAATCACACATCAATCATCACACATCAATCATCAAGACATAGCATGGGTAGTTCAATAGTAAATATACTGAGTATGTTTTGGTTCACAATGTGTTGTTGTGAACTTCACTAGTTCTCCTTCAAATATGTCTGACTACTGCTGCCAACATTCATATCCATGAAACAAAATCAAATCCATAAAACAGAGAGAGCATATGTAAAACAGAGTAAGTAAAGATCTCTAAACAATCATATAATCGAAACTCTAAGCTGAACTATACTCCTATCATCTGAAAGGATCAAAGATTCAGCTAGTCTAACATCTATACTATTGAAATCAACTACTAACACTAATCTATAAGGATGCTAACCTTTTTTGGGCGGTGGGCCCTTGTTGCTTCAATAGGTCAGCAACTAGATTCTACAATAAACTTGCTTTCAATCAACACATTACTCTTACTCAAACTTCAAAACATAGAATCAAACTATGCTAACAAATCAACTCACATTCATTCATGAACGATCAAGACATGGAGATAAATGACATTCTTATATTAAACTTCAACTTAGAATATGGTCTACAATACGTAATGCTACTTCATACATTGTTTTATGCTAATTCTCTACTACTTCCACCATCCTTGCCATGACTATTTAAACAGTCTTAGTCATGAAACACAAGGAGGTGAAATCTTTAGCAGATTAGTCAATTGCCAAATTTACATATTTGGTTACATATTTTAAGCTTCATCCTCATGACACGAAGTGTATGAGGATGAAGAAAAAACAAATTAGCTTAACATAGCCTTGCTATAGCTTTGATGATTCAACAAACATCCAACAATTATCTTGGTCACGATCTGGAGATAAACTTGGTATATTATGCTTCCTGTATTGGTACCGGATCGTGATAGGTGAGATTCGGTAAATGGTACCGGATCCAAACAATATGCAAGTGGTTGATACCAGACTAGAACAGTCTGTGGCCGTTGGTACCAGATCGTGACAGTGAATAATTCGGTACCGGATCTGAATGGAAGGTGCACTTGGTACCGGATTCAGACAGTGACAATCTGGCGCATAAGTATTGGATGGCTGAGCTGACACATAAATGCTGGAATCATCTAGAGGTCAAAGGCTACACGTGGCAATTTAAAACATTAGTACATGAAACATTCAGTCTCCTAGCTCAATAAACCACAAAATGCATGAATTCAATTATACTTTACCTTATGACCTCATCAATGGCTAATGGTAGTGTTCTTTGTCATTTATCCAAGCTTAGGTAGGCCAAAAAGGTATAAATGAGGAGTATGATAGGGTAGTGGGGATGTCAATTTAGAGGCTCAACATTCCCCCATGCCAAAATCATTGCATGTCCTCATGCAACTGAAACGAACTCAAAATTTTTCAAAATTTGAGACTCCATTCTTTTTACTCCTGTGGATCAATGATGTTGATGGCTAAGGCTTATGCTTTCAGCTCCCTTTTTATGACCCTAACTTATTGTAATAGTCTTATTACCTTCTTAATCTTATTAGAAGTATCTTCATGGTCATATCGAAGTTGTTGGCTGGTTGCCTTCAGTTGCTCATTTTCCTTTTTGATATACCTGTCCAGTAGTTGGTATTCCTTCACTTCTTGTTTGAGTTCCTGGTTTTGCTTTTGTAGCTCCCCAATTGTTTTCTTCATCTGTTCTTTTTTTAAGGTCCTTGTTGGCTCCATTGTTTCTAGCTGGGTGTATTCTCTTTCCTCCACTTCCTCCCTCATGCCACATAAAGTAATAGTAACTTGTTCCTCAGTCAAGCTAGCGATGTCATCCTGGACTGATAGGTCTTCGGAAGGGGAGGTAAGATCTATTGGGTCTTCATGTGTATGAGGACTGAAAACTACTTTTCCTTTCTTTGTCATGCTCCTTGTGGTTCTTTTACAAGAGGGTAATGGATTAGAGGTGCTCACAAGCTTCCTTTTCTTCTTTTCTATTTGTGGAATGGTTACAGGGAATTGTTCTATAGACCATTCATCTTTATTTTCTGAGCTATTCTTCTTTTTCCTCACAGTTTTTGTCTTATGACCCTTCTCCTCAAGTGATACTATTGAGGTATCCTCCACTAATTTGGATTTACCTTTTAATTCTTGACTTTTAAAAATATTATCGACTGTGGAAGAGGGCCCTGCTTGTTTACTGGCTTTATCTTTTTGGCTCATTGTTCTGGAGGATGATGGAGTTACCTTATATTTCTTTCCCTTTTTCTCTTGAGGTTCTTTATCTTTGTTTGGAGCAAGCTAGGCTCCCTCTACAGGTTTGTTTTCTGTGGGAAGGTGTTGAGTGATGAGGATTTTCCAGCTAATCCCTTGCTTCCTGATTTCATGTATAACTAACATCTTAATAAGAAATTGATGGTAAATGCTGGTCTTCTCAGTTTTGGATAGGGATTTGACACCTCTTACCATCTTGTTCAGACTCATCCATAAAAAATATGGAAAATCAATTTCAAGACCTCCTTCAAAGTGTAACAGAAGCCTAAGATGATATATGAATGTTACAACATACCTTCCCTCACAAGTGAGGAATCGTTGAAGACTAGCAAGCATTGGGTGATACTCTTCCTTGATATAGTTCCTAGGAATCCCCTTTTTCCAATCAGGGTGCTGATGGTCTTCCTTTAGAAATTGTTGGCACATTTCCTTGTTGATTCCTACTCCTTTGAAATACTTGGCTCCTCTGTTAGGTAATCCCGTGGCTTCCCTTAAGGTTTCTTCATTGACTGCTAGCTACAGATTGCCTATATGCACAATCTCTCTATCGTAACCCTGAATAAATGCTTGAGATACCTTCTCATGTCAGCCTATGAATTTCTCCAAAAATGGCATACATCCCGCTCTAGCATACTTATCTCTACATAGATGGAACTCCTCAGTTTCCCTATAAATCTCGAAGACTGGTTCATGTCTACTCACGACCATCTTTATGAACTGTGTGTGAGAATCAGGTTGTGGTGCAAGGGTTTGGTTATCTATGAGGGTAAGGGTTTGGTACCGGATATCGCAGAGAGGAGTAGGCTCGGAACTGGAGAAAGGTTGGTAACGACAAAAATATGGTGATGGTGTCGATAATTCAGACGGTAAGTTTAAGTAAGATGTCACAAAGGAAAATTAAGACAAGATGAGGCTCATCTGGATGGCTTCGCCACCCAGATAAGCCATTTAATTTATGCCCGTTAGTGCAATGATGGGAACGTTGGGTGTTGAAGCATCATTGTTGTTTGAGATAGGTGATTGGACTTCTGAGCGATGAATTTGATGTTGAATCATGACTGATGACACAAGATACGTTCATGATTTCTTAAGGATGAAGCACGTTCGTGGCTCATCATTACTAAACATGCTCCATATTCACACTTTTGATGTGATTTTTCCTTCAATCATTTTCAAGCGCTTATGTGATGAGAGGATTGATTAAGGTTAAGCATATGGGTATGAAGGAAGTGAAAGTTAGGTGCATGGTTTTAACACTAAGGTCATAAGATATAGTATACCTTTTCATACCTATTGTAGTTTTAAAGCAAAGGAAAATAAATAATACCATGTTACCTTTGCTTTTACCATTGTATAATCAATACCCATAGCATATGCGATTGCCTTTGTATTTGAATCTAGCAGATTGTCAGAGTTCATCTTTTTAGGCTGGAGTTTTCTGGAAGCTTGGTACTGGAATTTCTTGTACTTCATGAAACTTCTTTATTCTGTGCTTGTCTTCTTTTGTGTCTGGTTCTGTAAGGTTGTAGGGTGAACATGTTGGTTTCTGAAGATGAGATGTGAGTCTGAAAAAGAGTTCTGAAAAGAGCTCTTTGACCCTCCCCCATGCCAAGGATGTTGCATATCCTTATGCACGAATATTTACCACCCTTTATCACAATGGAAGAAAAATAAGGAGAGAAAAGAAACCAAATCAAATTCAAAAAGTACATTTATCACTTAACATATGATCACATGCCTAAAATTTTTAAAATTGCCTTTCTTTTGATGACTTATTGACAAGGGTAGCATTTAGCAGTGAAAATAGGGAGGTTTTTATATTTTTGCCAGCAGAGTACTTCCAACCTAACTTGCTTCAGAGATTTAGTATCATTAGATGTTATGGATAAATTTCACAGTATAAGTAGATTAGACTACCTAGTTAGGGCTCCACTCTTAAGAAGTTTCCTTCTTAGGTAATGTAGGCTTTAGATGTCAGACTGGTAAAGTTGACTTAGAGTAATTCTCAAATGGACATTTGCTCGTAGTAATTATCTTGTTTGTTAATCTGGAGTTTGTATCTCATAAATGTCAACAATGACCTTTGCTTGTAGTGTTCATTTTTTAGATGACAAAAGTGAAATTTTCAATCAGACAAGTATAGATGAGACATTTCTCAACCAGAACCCACTGCCAGCAAGCCTATTCAGTACTCCAGTGGGGTAGTTGTGATAATTAATGAGAGACATCCTTTCCCCAGGCATAATTCCCCATTACCAACATGCATGTTTAGTACCCTGATGGGTTTTCCTAGTCATACCACAGACCGGTACCCACTACCAGCAGACCTGTTTAGTATCCCGACGGGTTAGTCTCTTAAACCCTTTTTCCATCAAAGGCTTCTTGTCCATAGTCACCTATTGTGGTTTTTATTAAAGAGTGCTTTTGCATGGTGACATGGGAGGCTTGTCTGAAAACCTTTTTATAGGTTGGGATGGTATTGGGTTGGAAGGTGTATTCTCTTATTTGAATGTCTTTAAAGATTTGTTTGAAGGAAAAATAAACTTATGTATGCATATTATTTATTTAGAGCAATAGAACCAGAAGAAACTAAGAAATCTTCCTTTTATCTAGCAACATAACCAAAAGAAATTAAAGATTATTCCTTTTAGCTAGCAACAGAACCAAAAGAAATTAAAGATACTTCCCTTTAGTCAGCAACATAACCAAAAGAAATTATTGATTTATAAGGGCTACCATTTGATGTTGCATTCAGCTTCTTGGTTCCAGCTTAAGTGGTTACTGCATGGCTTCATACTTCATATTAATTGTCATAAGATTTTGAAATATGCGTAGCATTCCTTTGTCAATTAGATGATGTGTCCTAATAGTATCGTATAAGTACCGAACTTCTAGTACCGGACGAGGATAGGACTGTTGGTACCGGACCAGAACAAAGTATTGTTGATGCCTACAAACTGATGTTTAGCAAGTTCATGAAGGATCAAATAAATTATAGAAATCTACTTACAAAGATAAAATGCGAAGGTAAAACAAAAGGACGTAAGAATCCATTGTTACCTTAAGCTTATTAGCAAAACACAATCCACACCTATGTACAAAAGTTTTTAAAAGTAAACCAATCAATCAATGTGGATCAGTAGGAAGGTCTCCTTCCTTACTGATCACCTGCATATCTGAATTCTGTAGTATACGAGTCATAAATTCCTCTTTTGACAGGGGTTTGTTATAAATTCTCAACCAGTGACCATTCACAAGTAGTGGAGTCTGATGTTTGTCAATTGTCTTTATCATGATTGAACCATTATCATAGACAATTTCAATTTCATAAGGTCCCATCCAACGAGTAGTTAACTTACCTTTGAAGTTCTTGAATCTGTTGTCATACAACATGGCCCAATCTCCTTGTTGAAATTTTTTCTTTTTGAGATACTTGTCATGCCATTTTGTTCTCTGATATTGAATGAGGGTGGTTCTTTGAAGTGCTTCCTGCCTAATTTTGTCCATCTCATTAATCTATAAGAGTCTTTGTTGTTGGGCTTCATCCAAGTTCATGCCAACTTGTACTGCAATCCTGAAGGTTTTGATCTGGAATTCTATGGGGAGAAGCACCTGCTTCCCATATACCAACTCGTAACGTGTATGTCCTGTTGTATTCCTCCAAGTGATTCTATAAGCCCATAAGGCTTCTAGTAATCTGTCAGCCCAATCCTTGTGGTGTAGCTATACTGTTTTGGTAAGAATGGACTCAATAAATTTGTTGGTAGATTCTGCTTGTCCATTTTCCTGTGGATGGTAGGGTGTAGATTTCCCGTGTTTGATTTGGTATTGTTCTGTAACAGCTTTGACTATATTAGAGGTAAATTGAGTCCCCTGATCAGTCACAATTTCTCGAGGTACACCAAATCTAGTAAAGATGTCATTAAAAATGAAATCTACCACTGATTGTTCACTTGCAGCTGGTAAAGCTTTTGCTTCAACCCACTTAGTGACATAGTCAGTACATACAAGTATATACTTTTTCTTTTTAGATGCAGGGTTAATGGGCCCTACAAAATATAATGCCCATTTCTTGAAAGGCTCAATGACTACTTGGGCTTGAAGTGGCATTTGGTCTCGTGCAATAGGCGTACCCATTTGTTGGCATTCATCACAATTGGATACATAGGTTTTATCATCTTTGAAAATATGAGGCCAATAATAACCAGATTGCAAAACTTTATAAGCGGTCCTTTTGTCTGTGAAGTGTCCTCCACAAGGACCATCATGGCAAGCTTGCAAAATATCATGAATTTCATCTTCCCTTACACATCTCTTGATTACCAAATATAGTCCTGTTTTGTAGAGACAATCATCGTGCCACATGTAGTTTACACTTAGCTGAATTACTTTTTGTTTTTCTCTAGGAGCCAATTTCTGAGGCATCTTCCCTGTCACAAGATAGTTAGCTACATCTTCATACCAAGGGGTGAATGTAGAAATAGAAAACAAATTTTCATCAGGGAAGTTATCATCTACTGGTGCGTTATCTCCCAGATGAATTATTCTAGATAAGAAATCAGCCACAAGATTATCCTTACCTGGTCTATCAATAATATTGATATTAAACTCTTGTAATAATAACAACCATCTTGTAACTCTAGGGTTTGTTACAGGTTTGTTCATTAAGAATTTGATGGTTGAATGATCAGTGTGTACAAAATCTTGATATCCTGTAATATAGTGTCTAAATTTATTGATAGCATGGACTACAACTAACAATTATTTTTCTGTGACCGTATAATTAACTTTTGTTGGGGACAATTTTTTACTGACAAAGTAAATAGCATAAGACATTTGATTTTCCCTTTGTCCAAGAACTGCTCCAAGGGCTGTGTCTGAGGCATCAGTACATATATGAAAAGGAAGGGACCAATTTGGTCCTCTTAATACAGGGGTAGTTGACAATTTCTATTTTAGAATCTCAAAAGATACTTGGCATTCATCATCCCAATTAAATTCAGCTTCTTTAGATAATAACTTGAATAAAGGGGTAGCTAAGCTTGTGAAATTGGGAATGAATCTTCTATAGTAGC